>CAKNWU010230776.1:0-19719 GCA_932072015.1 Andricus quercustozae | reverse complement strand
TAATTTCGTAAGTAGATTTTATGGCCTGAGTGAAAGTATTGGCTGCCATCTCCAGGATATCCACATCTCTAATTGACGTAGGCACCTCCGAGAGTGCACTCCTTAGTTCCGTGGAAAACTGGTTCCAGTCCATTCTTCTTGGATTTCTGGTCCACATACGGCCTGCAGGTACAAAAGATTCCAACTCGAACTTGAACAGAGAGTGATGTCGGTGACTTCCTCCCTGACCGAGTTACGAAATGTCGGGGTACTTTCCGTGTTAAGAATATCTAAATCAGTAGTGATTAGGTATTATAATAGATCATTACTTCTTGAGTTAATGTCCGTACAGCCCCAAAAAGTATGGTGGGCATTAGTATCGCACGCCAGCAGAAGAGGAAAACCTCTTTCCTTGCACTAATCCACCAGTTTACGTACCTCCAGTGGTGGGTTGGTATCGCTGTCATATGGAAAGTAGGCCAATCCCATGACTAGCTTCCTAATTCTTTTGGGATCTATGGCTATCACCATTAGGTCTCTCGAACAGAACTCCAGCAGCGGGACAATGGAGGGTTGTTTCTTGTTCGCTGTGCGGGCCGTAGATCATTCCCCTCCCGATTCCGAAACTGGATATCGGTCCGGGAGGAACCTCGACCCAGGGATTCGGAAGGACCGCTTGAAATCTTAGATAGAATTCGGTTCCAGGAAAATTGGTTTCAATTTCAGAATCAATCAATTTTAGCAGTCCGATGAAGATAAAATTCGAACCTGGTTCAGTAAAATTTTGAAATGCAGGCGGTCGTCTTTTAACTAGAAAATCAGAACCTAAAATATCTGTGTCTGTAATTTATCGTTTCAAGCTTCAATACGCATATAAATCATATGACTAACGCAATTAAAAATGTTGAATTTTGTGGGTTGACTTAAGGGGAAAAAGGTTCCCTGTATTTATTTATTCCTAAAAGTGAGTGTCAAGTAGTTCTTTGAGGATACTATCTGTTATTAATGTGTAACTTTCTTAATATCAACTGCAATTTAAGAATAAAATTAATAGTCTCAGTTTTTAACCTTAAGGTTCGTAAATGAAGAAGCGCAGTATTTGGTTTGAAATCAAATTAAATCAAAAAACTATACTTTATTTAAATTAAAATTTACAAAATTTAAAACTTAACATTGCCTTATCCTAAGAACCTAAAAAAATTCCAATAACAAGGGTATATTATGCAATATTTATCTCTTACGCATCAAGAAATAAGAAGCTGTAAAAACTTACGAAGGCAGTTAAAATCTCCAGATACGTAAAAGCTTGGCATCCATAAAATTAATAAAATTAAAAAAATTAAAATTCTTTAAAACATATTTTACTACCTAGAATTAATGATTCAATAAATTATTCAACTCGTTTCAAACATTTTTAGAAGTCTTTGTATTTAAAAATGTGTTATTATCAGAGATTTTTGAAATGTTTCATGTTTTTGAAAACATAACATAAACATTTCATTTATCACACTGTGAGAAAAATGAACTGGTGAATCAAAAGTGCCGGTGCTATTGAATTCCGCATTATTGATACAATAGTTTATGTAAAATATTGCAATAAATTTTGCTTTGAGTACAGTAGTTTGAGTCTTTGAATAAAAAATACATTACTATAGATCGAAGGATTGATGATTATATGAAGCTAGAAAATACAAAGTTAAGACGAAGAATAATAAATAAGAACTAAATGTTGATTCATCTGTAGATTCTATTATCACATTAAAATATGTATTTCTTTCAAAGATAAAAGTTTCTAATATGAAAAAAAATCTTTTTGTGTGATATATAAATTTCTATTATTTAAAAAATTACATGACTGTCTGAAAGGTATAGTACAATTGATCAAAAATTATCAAACCTTTTAAACCTATAAAGTATTTTTTATGATTTATGAATGTATACAAATGAGGTAAATTATTATACTTGTAAACCTTCCAAGACATTTTGAACACATTTTGAAATAAGTAACGAATTTTTAACTAGTTTTACACCGATCAATAAGTTTTATTGTTTTTGCAACTTTTTTTTCATTTTCACTATTCAAATTATAGCTGCTAGTTTTTGAAAAATTCTTTAGTTCCAAATTCAATAATTTTGTTAGAAAATCATTTTATTCTATTGAATAGAATTCTGTCGAATAAAGTAAGTTAAATTAGCATTACAATTCGTTATAATCAAGATCGACAAGTAAATAAAATTCACATCGAAATATACTTATCATCTACTTATTTTAAAATAGCCATTATCGTCTTTGGTGCTTCAAAAAGAATCCTTCATCATTTACGTCCTCAGTGCTCAGCAAATTCGACTCTTCTTTTAAACATAGACTTTTTCGTCTTCGATTTTTCATCTTTTCAAAGTCTATTGCATTGTTTCTTCTGATGCAATCAGTTCTTTTTGCTCGATATTACGAATGCTCAGATATTACAAGATTTGTCTTTCAACTTATTTATTAATCAATCAGAATTCAAGTGAATACAAAATCTAGAAAAACTAAGTATTTCGATTTTCTGAAATTAAAAATTGATTTTTGTATGAAAAATGCTACGTCGAAGATATAATTTGTTATCGAGAACTAGTTGTACGACAATTTAGATACAAAATCAGGAAAATACATTTTTAGTGTTTACATCCTTGAGACAAAGTATTACAACGGAACAGCAATGGAAATCAGGAATAAAAAAAAATGTATTATTTGTTATTATTATTGCTTGGGAATAGAATTTAGCATTGAAACTTGTTAAATCGTTGATTCGATAAAAATTAAAGTATCGTTGCAAGAACAATAGCATGTGTTGATTGTTGTAAAAGAACTTCGCTTCTACTGTTGTTAAGAAGAAAATTAATTAGTTATTTCTCATCACTTATAAACCTATAGTGAATAAAAGAGAACTTATTTTATTAGTTTTCGAAAAAGACTGGCTGGGCCATTGACGAAAGAATGAAGTCTTGTGAACGATAAAACATTGCCTTTTTATTATTATTCATAACTACAAATTACTTGTAACATTTTAATACGATTTAGAATAACAACCAATCTTATATTTCAGTTGTACATTTTTTAAATTGAATTAAGGGTGTGGAGGATAGTGGTTTACACGCTCTACTCTATAATTCGATAAGATTGAGCGAAGGGAGCCTACTGGAGTTTCTTTGATTTCATCTGCTGTCAATGCTGTAATCCTGCCGCTTTCCATGTTAATTTTAGCCCGTGAATTACGTTTAACCTCACCATTGTATGCATATATTCCAGCGAAAGCATCAGTACTTTCCATTATTGCAAAGATATCACCATCGAATGTTGATAATACAATTTGTTCTTTAGTTGGCATGGGCCCAAAGAAACCCTTTCTTACGAATATTCGAATAGGTGTATCCGCAGGAAAAGTGTGTTTCCGAAGTTCGAATAGCCGGTTCGGATTTGTCAAGGAAGTAATCCGAATAAAATCAAGATGGTCAAGTCCATAGCGAAGTCCGTCAGACGAAGTGATATGAGGGATAGATGGAGATATGTGACTGACAGGAGGAAACCTGGATGTGGATCTGGCATGAAGAGGAGGCTCGCTAGGAGAACATTGTCTGTCAGAAGAAGAAGAAGATGGTGTGCCACGAGGAACACCAGGAATAGGAGAGCCATCAGGTAAACAGTCGAACTGTGAACTAAAATCTGCAAGAACAAAATAAGAATTAATTTTTTCTATAAGTATTTCAATTTTATCTATATTTTTCCTAATCATGCAAAACTGTTTCGAATTTCACAGAAATGTATTCTATATCAGTCCGTCTTATACATAAATAATGCGATCGTTCATGATCATTTTCCGAACAATTCCTGTATTTCGGACAAGCTTAAATAGAGTTTGAAAAAGAATTGAAATTGAGATAGAATGCGGATTACGCCGGACAAATTAATATTTGTGAATGCCAGGGAACGGAACCTTTTAGTTTGGATTACGTGTCCGGACCCGTACCCTTCAAGTTCTTAAGCGTCCGGGTTCGGACCCGAACCTTTTCCATTCTTAAGGGTTCGGGTCCGGAGGGGACCCATGCTGGACCATTTAGGTTCCCGGACTCTCTAAAAATGAAGGGTTCCGATCCCTGGCGAATATGAAAAAACGTTTTTATAATTACAGATATAATATAGTATTATATTCACCAATAGAATTGAGAATGACCATCCAATTGAAGACCAGAGTATAAACGATCGCCATTTTTTGCAGTATGTGACAAGCTGATTATTGCGTTAATGAAGAATTTGGCTAAAAGTGTAATTAATGATCATTCGAGTGCTTTATTCGATTATATAATATATCATCTAGTCTTTATCGCATTAATTAGAGTCAAGCTTGGCCTTTTGCGATATTCATATTTATATTTCATAAATAAGTTTAAGACAAAAAATTTGTTTACCTCCACCGAGGTCTGGTAAGTTTCAAAGACAAAGCATATTATGAGAAAAGGTATTTGAGTTTTAATAAAATTGTTACGTAAATTTTTTTTTGGACGTAGACCACATGGTTATCTGTCACTGGGTATTTAACTTTTGATTCGTATCTTTATTATTTTTTATTCCTATCGCTTTTTAATGGTGTCTAGCGAAATTCCGTTTACAAATTCCCGGATTTCCCGGATCAGAAATAACGTTTTTCCCGGTTTGTTCTTCTGATGTGTTTAGCTATTTGAGGATTGGGACTCTGACAATAGCTTATCGCCCGGCAAGAGCATAATTTGAAATAAACAGTCACTTGTATTACAAAAATGCGGTATTTGATAATTCAAAAATAAAATTTAAAATCAGATAAGACTAACGTTTAGCTGGGCATCCACTATTGCGCTTTTACGATATTCATAACTCGTCCTAATCAAGACATTTTTTTATCGCATTTGAAAAAATAAAAGAGAAACTTTTAGCATAAACATTTAAATATATAAAACTCTGCATATTAGTAACATATTATTTTCTCTATTTATTTCATCTACTCTAATTATAAATAATTGCATTAAGTTGACCCTACTTTTTTGTCTTGATTGCTTCTAAATCCTTTGTAGCCTTTCTTTTAGCTTCTTTTCGTTCATTTTCCTCCTTTAGTTCTTTAGCTTTTCTATGTAAATCCTCATTGTGCAACGCATGTGCTTTGCGAGCTGCATGTTTCATCGTTTTATCTACGATAACAGATTTGAAATCAGGCACGGCATCATGTACCAGACATTGAGCAATCAAACTTTTCTCTTGAAGATTTTCAACTAAGCACTCTTTGTGAATAGAGACGCCCGTTTCTAGTGCTGCGTTGCCATGAGAGAGAATCAGGACCATTTTCACAAAACAGAACAGATATGAGGACGGAGGAGAGTGTGCTTTTAATGTATTGACCCAAAATCTCTCTAAACGGCGCTCACGTCTCAGATAAGTCTTGAAGCATTCTCGAGCATGAGGAGCATTGTTCAAGGCTTTAAATTCTTTTTTGGCATTTTCAGCCTTCGTACTAGAAATCCATTTTTCAGTCACGAGGACATCCAAGCTTTTGGTTAGCCTTCGAACAGCATGAAATATATTCTGTTAGTGTGTGATTGAGCGGATATCTTTCTTTCATTTTTTTAAGAATAGCAACGAGAATATTTCGGCAGTCTTGGCGAAAAGTTAGAAAGTCAAGATCTTTCAAGTTTGGAGCATTCCTAAGGGCATCTCTAGTCGCAAAATCTAAATCAATCTTCTTAGAATCCAAAAGATTTTCTTTACTGCATAGATCTAAATTTGCGATGGAAGTTTTTTCTAAGACTTCAGGCTTGATAATTCGGACTGCAAAACTTTGGAACAATCCAGTTAAATCGCTGAATAGGAATGGAGCGATAGGGCGAAATAATTCCATTAATTTCCAATTAGAAGCATTTATGCCAGCCTTGAATCCTCCGTATATAGAATGTATGCCACAACTACCCATATTTAATAATTCGGCGTAATCCTTTGAATAGTGTTTTAACTCCTGGCACAAATCATCAAGCATTTTGAAGTTAACGTTTGGACCATCCATACCAATTTGGATAACTTTACCCAAGTTGTTTTCCTGCACACCTGCTCGGAATCCTTTACGAAGGTCTTCAGCCCGTGTGTGGCCTAAGAAAATCGAATCTAGATGTTTTGTAGCAACTTCATTTGTCATATTGCACCAGTACCATATTGTCAAATCCATCTGCTGACGCTGTGCTATCCTATTTAAGGGCATGTACCAGACTGTCACGTGACCTATTCTTCTAAACGAACTTACTCATAAGCTAATGAGTCGAATGAATTTTCCATACCAGACAGACATGAAGGCAAGAAGGACGAAAGTGTGCCTGGTATAGAAAATCCATTCGACTTATTAGTTTATGAGTAAGTTCGATTAAAAGAATAGGTGACGTGACAGTCTGGCATCTGCCCTTCAAGATTCATCGAAGCCCACGACAAGATGAAAACAGTTGTCGACAATCGATTCCAGTTTCATTTTGAAATAAGGTGCAATACCGTACACAACAGTGTATTTCACTTTATCTTTTTGTAACGTAATCTTCTTACTATTTCGCTGTCTGGAAATAATCTCGGACAAAGAGTCACCAAGTCACCAATGCTTCGCAAAGAAATATGATGATTGATAGAATAAAGACAAAGCTTTCGTTACTTCTTCTTTCTGTAAAAATAATTTCATGACAGAAGTTGATCCACGAATGTTTGGAGAGCTTTTGTACAAGTTCTCTTCTGAAGATAGTTCGCAACTGTCCGAGATTTTTTCCACCGCTTCTTTTTGCTACAGCGTTAAAGAAGTAAGTCCTAAGAGAGAATATAAATTTAAATTAATAATAGGTATAAAAAGATGCAATAAATCTGTAATGCTTTAAAAATCGTTCAAATAAACTCACTGGTAGGTTCTACAGATGATGATAATTCAACCACAGATGTGGAATTTCCATCTGTAATCATAGGCTGCTTAAGCAATGCTGATATTGGCTGTGGTTTTAGCCGAATTCGTTGATTTCCTAGGTGCTTCTTTCCATTAGCATGACGGACTAATGCAGTACGGCCCATGGAATCTATCTTGATGCTTCTCATGCATATCTTACAGCGAGCGTCCACTCAACTTATTGGATCTGCTTCGACCCATGGAAACTCTGTTTCGTACTTGGTAGCGGAATACGAAATTTGACTTACAGTATTGCGACTCATATTAATTTCTGTAAAAAATTCGAGACATAGTTAGATGGGAATACGTAAATTCTTATGAATAAAAATCTCCAATAATATTAGCCAACATAATCGGTGCTCTAAGCGAAAAGTGTGATTTCAAAATTAATAAAGTATAGGTAAACTAGTGCAGAAAATAGGGGACAATCTGTCTTTATTTAATAGCATAAAATTATTTCATTTTGAAAATACATAAATTATTTTTTGTTTGCTTAAAGTTGGATGAAAACATAATAACTCTGCTTCCAATCACGTCAGATAACAGTATTTTTCCTATTCTTAAAAGAATATTTGTAAACAAATTTTAATTTTTTAATTTTGTAAAGTTTAAATAAGTTCTGAAATAATGTTTATATTTTCATTTTCTTAAGCTTTTTTCAAAACTAAATATCAGTAGAATATCATTAGTGTATGAAAGAAATTGTGCGAATTTATAAAATCATGAAAGAAATGTTAAAAATAATTATTCTGTATATTTTAAAAATATGTAAGATAAATGTCCCAATTAAATAACTAATTTTCTATCGAATAATAGATACTTTGTTTTTAATATATAGGGACAAAATTAGTACAAATCCAAGTTTACAGGTTAAAGTTTATAGGTTATGGCACAATGAAAAAATGTTTTTTTGAAAAATGATCTTTTCTGCATTAAGACTAACAATTTGGTTCATAAAATTACTAATAATAATAATTCATTCGGTTAGGACGTAAATAGTGACATGGACGCGAATTGGGACATTTACCTTAGGTTTGTATTCTTGATTATCATCTTTTAAATCCATTGTTCAAGCATAAGGATTTTTTAAAGTTTTACGACTCTTTCTAGTTCGTACACTCCCATATATTAGACGAATATTGAAACTTAATAGAACTCTTGCTCTTTCTTTGCTGGGTTGGAAACTTTTCAATCTACTCGCTATTATTTTCACATTCTCATCAATGAGACGTGAGAGTCGTTTTAAAAATTGTTGAGACCATGTTTTTCAAGATATAAATTCATGTGTAAATTCATAGTGATCGAAAATTTTAACAACTTAGCTTTACGACCATTTTCAACAAAAAAAAAATCAGAGTTAGAGCATTTTCAAAATTCAAAAAAAGAAATTAAAAGGAAAATTTTAAGCTAAAAAATGCACAAAACACCAAAAAACGCTTGCATCAACTGAACAAGAAGATTGGATGAGCAAGACACAATGCGTCCCGTATGTGATTGACTACACAAATTCTGGTAGATCGTTACCGGAAAGGGTTCGAAAGTTTGCCCAAGAACTGAGAATCTACCATCAGACACTGAACAAGTCAAAGCTGCTGACAATCAGGCCGCATATTGTTTACAAAATACGGTTGTAATCTGACGCAACGAGGAGAATACAGGAGAGGGAGAGATGGGACAGAGAGAATCAACAGCTTCTCAGTGACTAACCAAGCCTTTTCAGCAATCACACTGGGACTTCATATTCTCGCCAATTGTTTCTGTTGCGCACTGGAGGCCTGGCATAGTTCTCCTTGACTTCAAAAAACGAACCATGTTCGTTATCGAATCTTCGGCACCAGCTGACAAAAACATCACAGCCAAGGAGCCTGAATAGCAATTTTTCAGTGCAACTTTTCAGGACGGTATCCGATTTAAACAGAAAAACACATTCGTAATCGAATTCGTTTTTTTTAATGCTCGAAGCAGGTTGAAGTTACCGCCGTAGGAGAAATTGCTTTTCGGGGTCGCACGCACACCCTGTCTAGGACACCCTGTATAGGTAGAACATTCGGAAAATTCTGGAATTTTTAAAAAACTTTTCACGTATTATATTCTCTTCAAAACGTCATCAATATATCTGTTAAGACTCATTTGACGCGTCATTGTATAAGCTTTCTAACGGGATTTTGAAAAAGCTTCTGGCTTCTTTTGTGAACGAGTAATCACGTTTCAAAGTCAGCAGCGATTTTTAATAGTACTTTCGCTGATCGTACTTCTGATGCGATGGTAGTGTAACTTTAATACTGCAATTATTCAGATCTGCAAATGCCTGCAGGAATTAAGGTTATGTTTACTTTGGGCCCTTCAGCTCTATTCTTTGGCGATGCGATCATTGTTTTCAGTTTTTTTTCTTCAGAATTATCAGCAGATGCGTTGAAAAATCTTTGGATTATCATCATCAGCCTCGAAATATTTGACCTCAAAGAATAAGAAATTCAACTACATACCTATTTTAATTTAGAAGCAATCCAGAATTGCACACTTGCAATTTCAGGGTAGCCACAGACCGAAAAAGCCAAGAATTAGTCTGGACTTTTTTTTGATAACCTAGAATTATTAAAATTATTTTCTAGTTTTGCAATAAATATCGTCTCGCTTTGTGGCAAATTAAACTATTTTCTTGAAAAGTCATCTCGTTTGGTGAAAAGTTAATTTTTTTTATTTTAAAAGTGTACTATTATATTTTCGGTTCAGAATAATTCTCTTGTGGTAAAAATGCAACTATTTTTTTAAAATTGTATAATTATTTTGTTTACAATTCTATTGTTTTATTAAAAGTGATCCTTTTTGGTTGAAACTTCAATTTTTATGTTAAAAATTCATATTTTTGGATAGACAACTCATCCTTTTGTATGTAAAATTCATCTTTTGGTAGAAAACTTATCCTTTTTTATTGAAAATTAATGTTTGAAGGTTGAGAATAAATTCTCTTTAATTGAAAAGTCTACTATCATTTTTTGGGTTCAGAATTAATCTCGTTTAATTCAAAATTCGACTACTTGTTTAAAAATTTCATTATTTTGTTTAAATTTAAATTATTTTCTTAAAAAGTTATGTCTTCTGGTTGAAAGTTAATTTTTTTTATTTGAATAATGTACTATTATATTTTTGTTCAGAATCAATATTTTGTGATAAAAAATGAAACCATTTTGTTGAAAATGTCATTATTTTGGTCAAACATTCAACTGCTATGTTAAATATTTTTATTTTTGGACAAAAAATTCGTTCTTCTGGTTAAAAAATTTAACTTTAGGTAGAAAAGTCATCTTTTTGATTAAAGATTCATCTTTTATGTTTGAGAGTTAATTATTTCTAATTGAAACTCGGGAAACTATGTAAAAAATTAATATTTATAACTTTTATTGACAAATATAGCAAACAAACCTCAACATAATCATTTTTTCCCAAAAATACAATACTAATAATAATAAAATAACATCATTCACAGTCAGAAAATTTAAAGACCGCATGCTTAAAATTATTCTTCAGTTTTTAAAGCCTAAATTGCGATATTTCATTTTATTCTAATTTTGACCATTTTTTTGACATCAAAAGATAGTTTATAGAAGTTTGCTAAATAAAAAACAATATATATAAGAACAATATGATGTATTGATCGTTGTGAAAAAACTTGTGAACAGCATTTCGAAAGTAACGATTTTTATGGCTATTGTAACTGAAAAAATAAAAGTACTTACCAATTCGTTTCTTATTTACAAAAGAATCTTCGCTACAACTGTCGTTAACAAAAAAAGTAATTAGTTATTTCTCATCACTCATAAACCTATATTGAATAAAACAGAACTTATTTTATTTGTTTCCATGAAAGACTGGCTGGGGCATTGACAAAATATTGAATTCTTGGGAACCATAACACATTGCCTTTTTATTATTACTTGCAATTACAAATTACTTATAACATTTTAAGACGATTTCGAAAAACAACTTATATTTTAGTTTTACATTTTGTTAATTGAATTAATGCTGTGTACGATTGTGGTTTACACGCTCTACTTTATAATTTGATAAGATTGGGCGACGGGCGCCTACTGGAATTTCCGTGATTTCATCCGAGGTCAATGCCCTAATCCTGCCACTTTCCATGTTTATTTTAGCCCGTACATAACGTTTAACGTCAGAACTGTATACATATATTCCAGCGAAAGCATCAGTACTCTCCATTATTGCAAAGATATCACCGTCGAATGTTGATAATACTATTTGTTCTTGAGTTGGCATGTGCCCAAAAGAACCCCTTTTTACTAATATTCGAATTTGTTTATTCCCAAGAAAAGTGTGTTTCCGAAGTTCGAATAGCCGTTTCGGACTCGTCAAGGAAATAATCCGAATAAATTCAAGATGGTCAAGTCCATATCTACAGCCGTCAGACGAAGGGATATGCGTGATAGATGCTGATATGTGCCCGCGAGGATCAGTGGGAGACCTGGACCTGGCACGAAGTGGAGGCTCGCTAGGAGAAATTCTTCTGTCAGAAGAAGAAGAAGAAGATGGCATGCCACGAGGAACAACAGGTATACGAGCACCATTAGGTAAACAGTCGAAGTGTGAACTGAACTCTGCAGGAAGAAACTGACAATTAATTTTTTTATCTTTCTGGCAAAGATTTTGTTTTTTTATCGAAAAATAACACCGGCACACAAAAAAAAAGTGGTCTGCCCGGCGGACTACACCGGAATATCTATATGTTTTTGGGGTCGCTGAATCCGAATCCGGGGTCCAAATAACCCAGTTGGCTCTTATTTTTCCGAAAAAAGCAAAAATAGGCGTAAAATCGAACAAAATAAATGACAGATCGCGCTCGAACTTCACGTCAGTAAAGAGGACATTGGTGCTAAGTTAGCTTCATAAAGGTTTTTGACAATCTCTTTAAGCGTGCTTTTTAATGTGACTGTAGTCAGTGGCTTCCTTATTTTTATTTTTCTATAAACTCTAATAAACTATAAACTCTGAAATTAAAACACACCATGTATTCTAAGCGCTGTTTCAATTCCAATTCATCCACTTCCACCATAGCACATGATTGCGTGGGCGATCCTGATGCATTTTGCTACATATGTGGTAAATTTGAATTTTTATAAAATCGTACATTAATCGGCGATGACATAGAAACACTTTATAAAAGCTATTTTGGTATGGAAGTTCAAAACCAAAGTGAAAATTGGGTTCCTCACAAAGTTTGTAGTGCTTCTTTTAGTGCATTCAATCGATTGAAAGACAGAGAAGGAAATAACAAAACTCTTCAGATTCAAGAACCTACGATATGGAGGAAATCTCTTCGGAAAGAGGAATGCTACTTTTGTATGACACACCTGACAGGAATCAATAGAAAAAAAGTGCTTTCGTATATCCTGATGTACCAAGCGTCACTAAATCTGTTAAAAATAACGATGTTAAAAAACGCCTGAACAATCTGTCACTTGACAGACAGACGACTGAAGCTGAAGAAAATGAAGGTACTGGTGAAGATGCCGAAGATGATAGTGACGAAAGTGACATTTCAGATGATGGTAATGACGAGGATGATGATGAAAGCAGCGATGTTAATACAGAAGAGTACATACCACACAATGAAAGGAATAAAGTTCCCGAGCTAATTACGTTTCAAGAATTGAATGATTTATCGCGAGATCTCGGTCTTTCTAAAGATGCTTCAGAGCATCTTGCTTTCGTTTTAAAAAAAAGAACTTATTAGCTAAAGGGGTTAAATCAAGTTTCTACAGAAATAGGGAGGAAGAGTTTAGACAGTTTTTTACTGCTGGATAAAATGATAATGGAACGTGAGTCTATTGTGAAAACATTGACGGGTTAATGGAAAAAATGAAACCTGGAATGTATAAACCGGAAAATTGGCGGCTATTTATTGACTCTTCTAAGCGCAGTCTGAAAGCAGTGTTATTGCATAATACTAATGTTTATCCTCCAATTCCAATCGCACATTCTACGGAACTGAAAGAGCATTACAGTAACCTAAAATTTGTTCTGGAAACAATCAATTACTCAACTCATAAGTGGAAAATTTGCGGGGATCTTAAAATTCTTGGAATCGTTTTAGGACAGCAATCAGGGGATACAAAATCACCTTGTTACCTGTGCTTATGGGACAGTCGAGATCGCGTTCGTCATTACACCAAAAAAAATGGCCAAAAAGAACATCGTTTGAGAAAGGACAAAATAATATAAATGAAGATCCTCTAGTTGATCCAAAAGAAGTTTTGATTCCACCCCTTCATATAAAGCTGGGTCTTCTGAAACAGTTTGTCAAAGCGCTTGACAAAGATGGCGATTGCTTTGCGTATTTGGAAGATTAATTTCCACAACTTTCCGAAGCAAAATTAAAAGAGGGGATCTTCGATGGACCGTTGATAAGAAAAATGTTGCAGGATCAAGAGTTCATTACGAAAATGTCTGACACTGAAAAAGATGCCTGGCTAAGTTTTAAAAATGTTGTAAAAAACTTTTTAGGTAATAAGAAAAGTCCAGACTATCAAAATGTGGTTTCAGAAATGGTAACAAACTTTGGTAAACTAGGCTGCCTTACGAATTTGAAGCTACATTTTCTTCATTCGCATATAACTAAGTTTCCAGACAACCTGGAAGACATTAGTGAAGAGCAAGGCGAACGTTTCCACCAAGATATAAAAGAGATGGAGAGGCGATATCAGGGACGTTGGGATGTCAACATGATGGCTGACTACTGTTGGAGTTTAAAACGAGATCAAGTTAATCAAGGTACCAAACGAAAGCGAAAGCAACCACGTAGGTCTTTTGAGGACAAAAGGGTTCGATACGAGCGAAATAAAGCAAAATAAAAAATAAAAGAACCCTATAAGCGTGAGAGGCAAGGGGACTCACGGTAACAAAGCACCCCAAGGGAACAGAATTTACTACGTCCACGTCGTTGTTCCTAAGTAACGCTAAAAGTAAATAGAACTTATTTAGAAAAAATCCTACTAATGCCATGCAAGGAAACTAAGGCAAATTAAACACCCCAAAACGTGAGAGGCAAAGGAAATCTACAGTAAACAACAATCCGGCTAATTTAGAGTTTTAAAGACAAACTACGATCTAATTGGATTATTTTTACAGAGAAATTGGATTGAGCGACCCAAAAAATTATAAAGGTATGGTAATGAAGTTCATTTGACATAAAAAGTTCCATTTTTACCCAAGAAATACAGAAAAAATCGATGCTTTTGGTCATTTTTACGTCCACTTTCACGTTTGTTAGAAAAATATGAGCCAACTGGGTTATTTGGACACCATATTCGGATTCAGCGACCACAAAAACATATAGATATGATTGTTTAGTTTACCTGGCAGACCTCTTTTTTTGTGTGCCGGTGTAATTGTAAGATTCATTTTCAACAGGCTCAAATAGAGGTTGGAAAATTATATAAATTGAGATAGAATGCTTATATACATGTCGGAAAATTGTTTTTTCGAAAGCTAAAAACCGTTTGTATAATTATAAATATAATATAGTATTATATTCACCAATAGAATTGAGAATCACCATCCAAGTGAAGACCAGAGTATAAACGATCGCCATTGTTTGCAGTCAGGTGAAAAACTGATTATTGCGTTAATGAAGAATTTAGTTAACAGTGTAATTAATGATTATTCGAGTGCTTCATTAGGTTATATAATATATCTTATAGACATTATCGAATTAATTATAGTCAAGCTTGTCCGTCTGTAATATTCATATTTCATAAATCAGTCTAAGGAAAGAAATTTGTTTACCTCCACCGAAGTCTGTTATGATTCGAAGACAAAACATTTTATGAGAAAAAGTATTTGTTTTTTAATAAAAATGTTAAATAATTTCATTGGACGTGAACCACATGGATATCTGTTACTAGGTATTTAACTTTTGATTCTTATCGTTTTTCTTTTTTATTCCTCTCTTTTAATTAATTTCCTATGAAGTGATAAGAATGATTAATTGTTCATGTGAGTTTCTCAAATATAAACAATATTTAATTAAATGGATAAAAATATTACTATTTAAAATTCAAGGAGGCGTACTAAGAATATTTGAATAACATGAGTTTATTAGATAAGACTTATCTTCTGCGGATAAGCAAATAAAAAACTGTACACAATCATAGCGAAAGTGAAGATCTCCAGATAAGTAAAAGAACTTGGCATCCATACAAATATTACAATCAAGAAAATCTGAATGTTTTCAAACATATTTTACGAACTTGAATTAATCATGTCATAAATTATTTAACTCGTTTTAAAAATTGATTAAACACTTAGTATTTAAAAAATTGTTATTGTATATGTGTAAATAGTTTATGTTTTTAATATTCGAAAATAAAAATTTAGGAACAAATAAAATAAAGTATAACAAATATAAAAATAGCTTAAATAAGATGATCATATTTCAAATGAAAGTTGAATTAGGTTCATTTCAAGCGATTATTCTTTTAAAATGATATCTTTCTCTTCCTCTAAAAATTATTGAAAATTTCATCAAATTATAACAAAATATATCGAGATAGACCATTGTATTGAAAATGTAAAAATTCTATATGCGGCTATTTATAGCACTCAGTTCCTTTGACAAGGAGCTGTTGGCTGAATGCGCGTCTTCGACTTTAAATATGATGTGAAGATGCGGGGCAGATGTCAAAGTCAAGATCGTTTAAAGGTCAATCTAGGCAAACCCGAAGAAACTGTGAAAAAATTTATACAATATGTTTACAAGATCGCTCAATCTGCCTGACTGGGTGGATCTCACAATTAAAAGGTTGATAAATGCAAATGCAAGGTCATAATGTACCAATAATAATAATCCTTAAAAATGTTTTTTCGAGCAGACAACACGAAACTTTTTTTATTTGTTCACGGAAAAGACTGTTTGGGAAATTGACGAATGATTGAAGTCTCGGGAACCATAATAGATTGACTTTTTATTATTATTATTAATTACAAGTTACTTGTAACATTTTATGTTGACTTTGGATCAGAAGCAATTTTTGATTTTAGTTGTATATATTTTGTAATTAAATTAATGGTGTTGCGGATTGTAGTTTATATTCCGTACGTCGAAATTAAGTAGGATTTTGCGACGGCAGCCTACTGGAACTTCCCAGATTTCATCTGTGGTCAATAAGGTAATTGTATGGCTTTCAATGTTTATCTTTGCCCGTACTTTCTTGTTGAAGCGAGGACTATATGTATATATTCCAGAAAAAATATTATTATGCACCAATACTGCAAAAACGTCACCATTGTATGTTGCTAATACAATTTGTTCTTGGATTGGCATGGGTTTAAAGATACCCCGTCCTTCGAGTATGTAAATTGGTTCTTCCGCAGGAAATATGTATCTTCGAAGCTCAAATACCCGAAAAGGATTTTTAATGGGAGTTAGCCGAATATATTGAAGTTGGTCAAGTCCATATCCAAGTACGTTAGTAAGAGGAGACCTGGTAGGTGGAGCTATAGACCTGGCACGAGGAGACCTGGACCTCGTACGAAGAGGTGGTTCGGCAGGAGGAATGTACCTGACAGGAGAATGTTGTGTGGCAGAAGAAGAAGGCGATGAACCGCCGCGAGGCACACCAGGATTAGGGAAGCTATTATGTACTCTCTCGTACTGTGAACTTAACTCTGCGAGAAAAAACAAAGTATTAATTTTTTGTACAGTAGCGGTAATTTAGAAAAAATGTGCACGGAATACGATTTAAGATTAAGGTGACCCGCTTGAAATTTTGGACCGAATGCGGTTTCTAGAAAATTTGTTTTAATTCCAGAATCAATCCGAAATTGTCCATTTTGTCATACAACATGTCTCTCTACTTTTATCCGTTGACGTCGGGAATATGTGCACGAAAAATCAAGATGATCCGATACAATCAGAAACGTTGGCAGTCCGACGGAAGTAGGATTCGAATCTGATTCAGCCAAGTTTGGGAATGAAAGCGGTCGCTTTTTAACTGCAAGATCTGAACTTAAGTCGCACGCCAGTCTTTTAACACTCTTATCAATTATTATTTAAAAAGTATTATAATCGTCCAAAATTTCACACATCAGTTTTCAAACGGGTCTTTACGTGTTGTGACCCCTTGAAAGTAAAAACCGAGTTTTGGTAATAGGGTCTGTCTATCGTCAATCTGTAAGAATGATTTGGAATAAGGCGGACAAATTTCCGCTAACTCTTTAACTTTATGTACTTTTTGGTTTTTTCTTTGGATAAATTCCGCGTACAATGTTTTTCGACAAATTGTTATTTGCGAAAATCTTGAAAACTTTTTCAAAATTATAGACATATTATAGTAGTATATTCACCAATAGAATTAACAATGACCATCAAGGTAAAGGCCAGAGTAAAAACGACCGCCATTGTTTCAATTAGGGCAAAAACTGATTATTGCGTTGATTAGTAAATTGGATAACAGTGTAACTAGTGCTCAATAAATAACTTTATTTTATGTATCCTATACTTGTTATCTCATAGATCATATTTAAGCTTTTCTTTCTGACATATTCATATTTATATTTCATAAATTAGTCGAGGGAAATCAATTTGGTTAACTCAGTAGAGGCTAGTTAGTGGAAAATAAATCAATTCTGATTCTTTTCGCTTTATTCTGATATTTTATTATTTTATTCTTATCATTTTCATGCGTTATTCTTATCGCTAAACTGATATGATATTGATAAGTACCTAGAAGATTATTTTCTTGAAAACAAAATTCTCTACAACTTTGCTTCATATAATTGTTTCAAAATATTTCTTATTAATGCCTACAATCATCCACAAATAATTATATGTATATAAAACATAATATTTGACATTACTTTAGATATTTAAAAAAATTGGATGTAACAAAATGGAGAAGAAAATTATTTGATCAATAATAAACAATTTCCCATTATTAATTCTTGTATGTTTATAAGTCTTTACAGTAAAAATAAACTATTCTCCTTTTAACAAAACGTAAGATTGCCATTTCGCAATGGAAGTGTCTACGCGTACCGAAAAAATCCAGCTATACGTACCAAAATTTCGGTACAAATAGCCCCTTTTCCAGCTTCCTTTGTTCGTAACGAAAAAAATCCAGCTGTTTGTAACAAAATTTCGGTACAAGGAAACAGATGTCCGAAGAAACAAAACGTTCCAGTCCGGAAAACGAAAGCTTTTACCAAAATAGTAAATATTAAATTGTTTCACATAAATGGAAGTAATATGTAGAAGACAATATTACGAAGCAACTGGTTTTATATAGAATAGATAAATCCGTACTATAATCTTACAGATTCATTTTAATGGCATTCCAGAACTTTTGTGCCCGAACCGCATAATAATTATTAGTACGATAGAAATAATTGGACAGGAAAATAGAGAATTTTACTGTAATAGCAATCATGTATACTACTACATCCACTTTCAAGTATTGAGATTCTGTTGGTCCATTGCATCCCAGTAAAAAGAAAGTAATTGAGGCGAATTGAGATGAATTCACTAGAGCCTCCGTAAGTCTCACTTTTCGACAATCTCGAATTGGAGAAGTTTGTGAATTCTTGTCAATTCGGAAATAAGTAATTTAATCTTCGAATCTGCTATTCGCTCGAATTGGGCTAACATTTTTTAGGGGACCTAATTCATTTGAATGTGTCAGCACAAATTAATTTCAGTGTCAGCCAATTCATTTTAATTTGCGAGATTTAAAGTCAAGATCAATGACCCAGTAGGGCCAGTAACTCAATGACCGCCCTCCGGAATTACACATTTGGGATCGCTGCTTCGGGTCTCGAGGCCTGCAATTTTTATTAATTTATGATCGAAATGACCTTGACCACGAATTAAAACGAATTGAGGTGAGGCTCAAGGTTTTCAGGAACGCTGAATTCAAATACGTTGTCCGTTTGGTCCCGTCAGGTCAAGGTCAAGGTCAATTCAAGGTCAAACCTACAAAATTCATCGCTAACCAAACAAGTAGGGTGCCTATAGGTTTTCGGGGTCGCTGACTTCGAATCCGTTGTCAATGTCAGTTCAAGGTCAAACTTATAAAATTAATGGCTAACCAAGTAATTCAGGGTACATATAGGTTTTCGGGATCGCTGAATTCAAATCCGTTGTCCGTTTGGTTTGACCTTGAATTGACCTTGACCCTGACCTGATGAGACTAAACGGAGAATGGATTTGAATTCAGCGACCCCGAAACCTATAGGTCCCCTGACATAATTGGTTAGCGATAAATTTTGTAAGTTTGACCTTGAAATGATCTTGACTCTGACCTGATGGGACCAAAGGAACAATGGATTCGAATTTAGCAACCCCGAAAATATAAGACCCACCTAGTCTGGTCCGTGTTGCAAGCGTTTAGATTTCGTGGTCCTGTGCTATTTTTATTTTAAAAGTGTACCGATATATTTTCGGTTTAGAACTAATCTCTTTCGGTAAAAAAATGCAACTATTTTGTTGAAAATATAATTATGTTGTGTAAAATTCTACCGTTTTATTAAAAGTTGTCTTTTTTGGTAGAAACATCAAGTGCTATGTTTCAAATTCATATTTTTAGATAGAAAATTTGTCCTTTTGAATTAATCTTCAGAATTAATCTCTTTTGGTTCAAAATTCTACATTTTGGTTAAAAATTTAATTATATTGTTCATATTTGAACTACTGTCTTAAAAAGTCATGTTTTTTGATTGAAAGTTAATTCTTTTTATTTGAATAATGTATTAT
>CAKNWU010230742.1:1609-18578 GCA_932072015.1 Andricus quercustozae | reverse complement strand
CCATGAATTAGGCTGTGAACAAGCTCTTTATCCGTTCCATTCAACCGAAAATTCAAAATTTGAAATTTTTTAAATTGAAAATGACTTCAATGATTTAAGAGAATTTCAAGATATTTTTGAGTAATTTTTGGGGCGTATTCTAAGAAACACATTTCAAGAAATATAAGGGAAAACAAAAAGTTTTTTATTCCATGCCTAGAGGTAGGCCGGGAATTGGCAGATAAGAACATACGAACTCCTATCTAATACAACGCTTCTATGAAGGCTGGTCAACCAATTGGAACTCTCAGAGTTTCCATTCCTGGTCCTCAGCCCCCCTCCCCCAGTAACAGAAGTTTTGGTGGGAATGACGTTACAACTAGACTCTCCACCATACGACGAATCACTACTTAACATGGACATGATTTCGACTCGCAAAACAAATTTCACGCATAAACAAAAAAATAGCCTCGGAATGGACAGAAACTTTGATTGACGAAATGCATACACACGGTAAACGTAAAGGTCGAGTTTCAGGCGGCGAATGGAGACTAGGTGTTTAGAAGGCTATAGGAGTGAATGATCTTAAGGTAAGAAAACTACGAGAAAATATGCACGTAAGGAAACTAGACATTCTATGTGTTCCTGAGACGAAGAAAAAGGGTTGAGAAAGTAGAAACATAGAAAATGGGGTGTTGAAAGGCGGTTTTGAAATATTGTTAGGGTTAGATAGTAAATCACATGGTAGTCAAGGGGTCGGTTTGATTATAATTGAAAAAGCAAGGCAGCATCTCAAAGATCAAGGATATGTATCTTCCAGATAGATGTGGGCTAGAATAAGAGTAAGAATCAGAAGATAATTTATAATGGCGTGCCACGCCCCAGTTAATAGTGATCCGAGAGAAGTCAAAGACGCCGTTTGGGACACTTTAAATAATACAATAAGTTAGCTTATGCTTAGAACAATAGAACTAGTAAAAGATACAAGGGTCATGAGGGGCTCTGAATGCAATACTGACCATTAACTTGTAGTCTCCAAAATAAACTTAGGACTTTAGAAGCACTTATAAGCAATACAGATATAGAAGGCGCATAGACTATGCTACGGGATATCATTGTTAAAACTGCGACTGAAGTGTGTTGTACGGCGTATGTATGAAGAAATTATGGTGATGTATGGTGGAATAATGAAATTGAGGCAGCTTGACAAGAAAAGAAAGAAGCGTACAAGAGAACATTTAACATTACAAGTCTTAGCGATGAGGAGAGAAATAGGCTTATAAATGATTACAGACACAAAATAGGAAAGTTAAACGACTAGTCAAGAAGAATAAAGATTAAATCAGAACAGAAGAAGAGAGGAACATACAAAACGACTTTGAAGGAAGCAAGAAACTAATATTTAAAAAGATGGAGGGAAGTTAAAATACAGAGTTTGTCATCATGAGAAACAGCAAAGGTAAAATGCTGTATGATACAGCCGGGATAGTAGACGCTTTAAAAGACTCTTTTAATGAATTATTAGGAGGAGAAGCTATAGAACAACAGAACTGCGACATAGAACATAATGCGTCAGAAAAGACAATTGAGAAAGTCTGTGTCACTGAAGTTAGAGAAATAATTACGAACTTAGAAAACGGTAAGGCTTCTCGTGTTGACAGTATTAGCGCTGAAAAGCTTAAATACGGTGGCGAGTACATATCTCACAGACTGTGCGAATTGATAAATTTATGTATAGAAATAGGGAAAGTCCCAAAAGAGTGGAGAAAAGCGATTATGGTACCAATATACAAAATGAAGGGAGATAAAAGCAACTGGAATAATTACAGAGGTATCAGCTTATTAAGTACCGTAAGTAAAATATACTCAAAAATACTTATCCGCAGGGTAATGAAAATAACAGAAGAAAAGATATGGAAAGTCCAAAGTGAATTTATGCCAGGATGATCATGTACGGATCAAATATTTAGGTGGATAAAAGGTGAATATTAGGTGGATACAAGTAAACTTTGGGAAGTCCTCAACGAGGACGGAGCTAATGGATGGCTCCTACAAGCAATAAAAACAATATATGCAGGTGACAAAGCGAGTGTAAGGGTTAATGGGAAACTGAGTGACTGGTTCGATATTATGCAAGGCGTTAAACAAGGATGCGTTATGTCCTCATTGCTATTTAATAGTGTTTGAAGGAAAAGGTGAGAAAACAATGTGCAACATTGTCCTAAATGATGAGAGATTAGAACAAGTTGATAAGTACATATATCTAGGTAGCCTATTCACTAGTAACGGGAACATAGCTGGGGAGGTAGATAGGTGCATAAACGAGAGTCACAAGGTTATCGGTAGAGCAGAGTTCATTCTCAGAAGTGAAAATATATTTTTAAAAAAGATAAAATGGCAATACATAATTCTATATTTGTACCGACTGTGCTATACGGTAGCGAGACATGAACCAGTCAAGAAAAGGATAAGAGTAAAATTAACGCGATTGGCAAGAAACCTCTGCGCACAATTTGCCGGAAAACACAGATGGACAAAGTGAAAAACGAAATAATCTTTCAAGAATGTTGTGCAAAAAAAAATTGTTGACAAATGGGAAAGAAATCAGTGAAGATGGTTCGGACATGCTGAAAGAATGAAAGATGAACGTCTAACGAAATAAGTGTATAAAGGTAAAGTAAATGGCAGTATGCCCAGAGGCAGACCGCGGAAAGAATGTTTAGAATATGTGAATGAGACCTTAACCTGAAAAGACATAAGAAGCCATAGAAACAGGAGAGCTCTCATGAAAAAATGCATGGAGGTGAAGGAAGCTAGAGACTTATGTCAGGACAGAAAACTGTGGCGACAAATAGTTTATAAAAAGAATCTGAGTAGAGTGTTTGACGCCTGAAATAAAAGACCTTGTATACTAATGGGCCCGAGTGGAGAACATGACATAACAACCTTGTGAAGCTCTTCACTTGGGTTGATCGCTAGAGAGATGGATCAGCACCCTGGGCCGGAGCCCAGGTATAATATAGTATAATATAATATATTATATGAAATAACGGCTATGCTGACTCTAGCATTGCTACTGACAGGGTTTCCCATGCCAGACAGATAGAGAACGAAGAGGACAAGTACAGGACATCAAAACTAATCTACACATCTCAGAAGATCGAGCAATGGAGATTAAGCAACAGGTTGATTTGGCATGGAAAAACGACGGCAATGAACATGATTTAGACGAGGCTACGTCACACGAACAAGCAGCGGCAATTGATGTTCTTCCTCAACCTGGTGATGATCCAGCACCACCACATCCTCCAGTGGTAGATGGCCTAATACAACCAGAGCCAGAAGCAGAGTTTCAACACACAAGAAGGCAATTAAAATGGACGTACCATATGAACAGAGATGTAATGCGCTTTTATTTGTTGGCAAAGAAAAGCGGGCAAAGTGTAGGAAGAGAACATCATCGACGCTTGTTACTTCAGTACCCAGAACTAGCCACAAGAATAAAAGAGCTGA
This sequence comes from Andricus quercustozae, assembly GCA_932072015.1. Lineage (NCBI taxonomy): Eukaryota > Metazoa > Arthropoda > Insecta > Hymenoptera > Cynipidae > Andricus > Andricus quercustozae. The sequence continues at coordinate 15,086 of CAKNWU010230742.1, read as the reverse complement.
ATCTAGCAGATCAAAAACGCTCAATATCTGTAAACAGATTGCTTTCGGCTGTTGAAATAGCCGCCATTGAAATGGAAGTGAAACATCAGCTTACTATTGATGAACTTCCCTTGGAAGATGTGGACAACGAAAAACTGATTGACGTTGAAGGCACAGGTGCTAGGGATAATGAACGTGAAGTACCGGATGTACTAGAACGCCATCCGGACATTAATAATGATGATCTGAACAGCGACATTCCAGAAAAACTACAGTACCTTGAAAGGAATTTTGGTCATGCTTTATGAGAGTTCAGGCTTGTAGAACCAACACAAAGGCATTCTCTGCCCAAGATGAACATTACAAATGACCTGCGTGCACTAGTAGAACACCTGAACAGCAAGGTTTTACCTATGCATTTGAACGCAACACAAACTGCGTTAAAGGTGCAAACTCTTGTATACTGAACAGCTGTGGCTACCTTTAGAACGTTGGGCCGCAGAACTAGGCCTACAAATCCAGTCTTTGCTCCACGAAGGGAGCAAGTTCCACCATGGAAGGTCAAGTTGAATAATGATGTCAGCAACGTAAGGTGCAAATTGGGTCGATTGACTCAATATAAAAAAGGAAATAGACCCAGAAAGCTGATACACCATGTTACTAAAATCATCCATCCGCTGTACATGGAGACATGAACACCAGCAATATTGGATGAGATTATAAACGCCCAATTGCGAAGACTTGATGTCCTTACTGCTAGACTGCGTCAGTACAAGAAAAGTAGTGCAAGAAGACAACAAAATCGAACCTTTCAGGCAGATGAAAGAAGGTTCTATCGTGAACTGAGTGTAAAGCAAAAAACCAGCAAGACACCAAAGTGCCTCAACTGGAAGACATGACTAACTATTGGTCGGGTGTTTGGGGGAAAACTGATAGAAGCAATTTAAACTTGACGTGTTTCCAACTAGAGAAGGCGAGAGCTAGAAACAACCCTGAAATGGATATGACTAACATCACAGCTTTAGATGTTTCAACGGTTTTGAAAAGAACAAGTAACTGGAAAGCTCCAGGTCCGGACATGGTGCACAACTTCTGGTACAAGTTCCTGACTAGTGTGCATCCTGCGTTGGCACGGTGCTTTTAGAAGATTATCGAACAACCAGATCTGATGCCAGGCTTTATGCTCCAGGGTACTACGCATATGTTGTCTAAAAAACCAGAAGCTCAAAATCAATCTTATTTGCGACCGATAGCCTGTCTTCCAACAATATATAAATGAAGGGCGGAAAAATTATAGGGGGTAAGTGCCACTTTTTTCCAAAATGAGATTTTTGCATTTTCGAATAGTCTTGGTAAAGGCCCTCACTACTGCGTTAAGAAAATGTCAACATACAAATTTTTTTTTCATAGCTGTCTAAAACCGGTCGGGGAGGTAACTCCAGGGTAGAGGAAATTCTATTGGAGGTAACTCATCATGGGGCCTGATAAAAATTTCGCATATTATATCGGAATGGGGGGTACACTTAAAATGTATGGGACTAAGGTTCCATTTATTGGTGTTACATGATACTCAAGCGTCGGCAGGATATCGTGGCGAAGAGTTTTCGAAGACATTAAAGAAACTTACACAGGGCATAAATTGACTACAAGCAAGCGTTTCCTTCCGTACCACATGACTATTTGCTTGAAGTTTTAAAAATATACAAAATTGGCCCACACATCATTGACTTCCTGAGTCGTGCGATGATGCGTTGGGGTACAAGAATCAATTATTTTGATCATGCACAACCAAGGATATCTAGATCAATACGCATTACGACAGGCATATTCCCAGGAGCCTCCGTCAGTGCATTATGGTTCTTTTTAGCGTTGAACCCACTGAGCAAAACACTAAATAGCATGTCTCATGGGGTCCGAATACGTGATAACGAGGATGGTCATCAAGTGACCCATCTTCTATACATTGATGACCTGAAGCTATACGCTAGTTCAGAGCAGAAACTGCAGCAAGTCATCGATGTCACAAAGCAGTTTTCCAATGATATCCACATGGAAATCGGACGAGGTACATGCAGAACAGTGCGTTTAACTAGAGGAGAAATAGGGAACGCAGAGCTAAAAAAAGATTTCGACAATGACATCGATGCAATGGCGGAGGGGGAGTCATACAAATACCTGGTTATTCTCGAATCTAAGGGTATTCAGCATACAATAGTTAAGAAAAACATAACGACTGCCTCTACTACAAGGTTCAGATTGGTTCTGAAGAGTTCTCTTAACTCGGTAAACAAGATGAAAGCAATCAACACCTATGCCATCCCTGTCCTCACGTACTCCTTTGGACTCATCAAAAGGTCGAACACCGACCTGGAACGATTAAAGAGAATCATCTTCGTAGAAATGAAGAAGCACCGAATGCACCACAGTAATTCGGCGATTGAAAGGGTAGTTCTACCACTACGTAGAGGGGAAAGGGGCATTGTAGATATCATAAAACTATGTGAGTCACAAGTTATACAGTTGCGAGACTATTTTAACAGAAAGCGAGATGTTACGCTTTACAACACCATCTGTAAAGCTGCTCTTGACTACACACCCTTGAATTTTTCCTCAGAGGAAGCCATGAATATCAGAACAGAAACCATAGAGATATTAGAAACGCAATGGAGGCAGAAAGCCATCCACTGCGAGCACCCGAAAACGTTAGATCAACATGAAGTGGATACTGAGGCATCCAATATTTGGTTGAGAAAGGGCGCCCAGTATCCGGAAATGGAAGGATTCGTTATTGCGATACAGGACTGGGATGTCAGCACCATAAATTATCGCAAACACGTGTTACATCAAGACTTGGTTGACCGGTGCCGAGTATGTGGAGATACCAACGAATCCATCGAGGAAATTATTGATGGATGTCGCGAAATGGCTCAAAGAGAATATACGCACAGGCACAATTATAGTATAGCGAGCTAAAGCATAAAGTAAAGACAATATGGAGAATTGTGAAACATGAATCTATTCATCCTATTGTGATTTCTGCTGGAGGTAATGTGCACGTAAGGTGCACTGAATATCTTGAACATTTAGGAGTCAGTAGGGTATTGGCATCAGCTCAGAAGGCGGTTTTATTAAACACCTGTCGCATTGTAAGAAACTTCCTGGACCATCAGGAAGCAAGCGACTAAAAACATGGTAGCTCTAAGAAAGCATCCGGAGGCGACTGTTTTCACTTCCAATACTCGCGGGCGCTGTGTAAGCATAACAGAGGTAAAAGACGAACTGCAAACTACACCATGCTCCTAATTTTGTACCTAAAACATCATCGCAAATGATTTCATACCTGGTATTAAATTAACTAACTATATCCTCATCTCATCAGTCACCTGACTTAGTCTGTTGCTATTATGGAAAACCGGATTCTTTTTAACCCGAGAACAAGTTCGAAAAAGAATAATAATAATAAGGCATAGTGATCTGGCGACCTCATCGCCCAAGAGCTCCGGCTTTTGCAGTCAGCCACGTTGCATTGGGCTACTCCCCAATGCAACAAATTATACGGTTACGTCACCAGTATCGCGCAATGCTACCCACAATATGCTTCTCTTGCATGGACGCCATGGTTCAGTTGGGAGTGGCAATAGGACGAAACCGAGGCATCAACCAGGCAATGGCCCCGGAAAAACGCGAGAACATCGATTTAAGTGGTCGGACTAACTCAGGAGGGACATTCTTACCTGTTAGCAAAGAAGCTCACGGGCACGAAGATGATTGATGCAGAGGTTACATGACCGTTGGGTCAATATTCACCCGGAATATGCTCATAAAACACCTCAGTATTGTAGAGGTCAGGTATCCTTTTTGCGCAACAACGGATATGAAGCTCTTTGTCGGCAAGAAGAAGAGCAACATCCTCCACCGAACATACCACCCGTTCCAGCAAGGCCACCTTTGCAGATAGCCTGAGTAACACTCGCGAGCGTATTTCTCACCTTCAGTTTAAAATTGAAACGGCAGACGGCATGGTCAAATATTCAGTGCGTGATTAGCTACATAACGTCAAATAAAAAATTCAGTCCAAAAGTTAGGGCACTTGCTCAAAACTTAAGGAAAGCAAATCACACGCTGAACAAGCGTAAACTGCTGACCATCAAGCAGCACTGGACGCAAAAAATAATATCTCTTTCAACAGCGAAACAGCGCCTTGAACGGCGACTAAAGTGGATTCAGGAAAATTCCAACTTTTCTACTCATCCTTCCCGTCCGTTCAATAAAACGTCACGTGCCGTTAAAAATCCGTCTAGCCGAGAAGAGATTCAAGTCTTCTGGGAGGAAGTATGTGCAGATACTTATCAGCTAAATGAAGACACTTCAGATATATCACTCTTTCGAAACTTTTGCCAAAGGCAAGCTTTGCAAGGTCCAGAGGAAGTGTATCCACTAATTACTGCTGAAGAAGTGAAGAAAGTTTTCGCTAGAATTAAGCACTTTTCAGCGCCAGGGCCAGATAAAATCAACAACTTTTGGTGGAAGAAGTTCGCTTCTACGCACCAACATGTAGCTCGTATATTTACTATTTTCCTAAATGGAGAACAACCCATCCCGCAGTGGCTAGTGGAAGGACGCACGGTATTGTTCCTAAGACAAGATATTTGTCAATTCCACAGATCTACAGGCCCATAGCTTGTTTAAACACCAGCTACAAGCTATTCACTGGCAGCCTCAAAGAGAGGATATTAACATCTATGGAGCCGGTATGGAGTGCAATAGTTAAACAACGTGGATGCAAGAGAGGGGCGACAGGTTGCAGGGAGAACCTGTTAATAGACAGGTGTATTACCCAAGACTCGATCAGGTATCGACGCAATCTGTCCATGGCTTGGATTGAATACCGTAAGATATTCGATGGCACGAGCCATGAGCTACTTATTAAGCTCCTAGACTGCCTGAAGGTGAATCTAAAAATATTGAGATGCATAAAAGAGCCTATGCACTTGTGGTGGACAAGATTTGTCATAACATCTGACAAAAGACAAGTTACTACCAGCTATATCACATATAAGAGGGGGATCTTTCAAGGAGACTCTCTAACTCCGATACTTTTCTGCATCTCCCTCTTGCCTCTATCTATTGTGCTCCGAGGCAAAAGCTCTGAACACTAATGTGGCCCGCCGAGCAGAAGATAATATAAGGTCAACCGCCTTTTATACATGGACGACCTTAAACTCTTTTCTTCCTCAAAAGAGGACCTTAACATCCTTGTGGAGGCGGTGAATTGGTACTCAGAATCGATTGGCATGAGCTTCGGGCTGGACAAGTGTGCCTGCTTCCACCTAAACCAAGGAAGACTAGAAACTACATCATGGCGTGACGATCCGAATGTTCAACTCATAGGCGGAAATACCATTCAACATCTTGGTAATGTAGAAACATATACATATTTTGGAATACTGCAAGCGGAAACACATAATTTGCGTGTGTTATATACGGCCCTTGAAAAAAAGTATCGCCAACTTCTCAGAAAAATTTGAGGTTCCGAATTATCTGAAAAGAATAAGATCCAGGCGACCAATATGCTGGCCGTTCCTAAACTGCTGTACAATAGGGTGGTCCAAAAATGCATTACAAAATTTTGTTTCACCATAGAGGGCAAGGCCCCCCGCAGAAGTTTCCATTTCCAGATAAAGAAAATCCGTAATTTTTTTTCGAAATTCGAATATTAACACGTGCCACCGGGCACTTCAAAATCCCATTTATTAACATGGGGAAATTTTGGATTTTCGAAAAATTGAACTCATACTTCAGGGTTTGATCGAAACGTGCCAAGTTTTTTAGAGATTGAAGAGGAGTACCTATGACATAAAAACATACTCATAACTTTCATTTTTAAACCACCCTTACCCCCCCCCCCCCACAGCACCCCAAAAATTACCCAAAAATCAAAAAACTACATTTTCACGTATTATATTACGTTACTTTTTATCAATTTCCGTCGTCTTTTTTATACGAATAATTACTAATGCACAATTTAAATATTTCCCATGGTTCCTTAAACAATTTTTAATTGTTTAAACAAATTTAACTTATTTAAACAATGATTTATTCCCTAAAAATGCAAAAAATAAACGTATTTTCTGATTGAAATGTAATATTTTGTCATTGTTTTGGGGAAGTAAATTTTTCAAAAAACATTATGTAATTATTTAAACAATTACTTATTGTTTATTCTCAGCATTTCTAAAAATTGACCGAGAGATGTCCAGTTTTTTCTCAAATTGGTATCCTATGCTACTTTTTGTTGAATAATTATAAAATTTTGATACATATCTTTCAATTTTTAAAAATGTTCTATTTGTTTAAACAATTTTGATTTGCTTAAGGAGTTTTTTTTCGAAAACTTTAAAAAAATGTAATGAAATAAAATAAAATACATATAATTATTTTCAGACTGTATAGGGTATAGAAAGAATATATTAAATTTTTTAATTGTTTAAACAAATATGATTTGTTCAAACAATTACTTTTCCAAAAGTACTTTCGAAATCGTATTTTTTGAATTAAACATAATATTGAATGATTTCGAGGAGTTATAAATTCTGCTAAGAAATTTATGTTATTGTTTATACAATTAATTATTGTTTTTTCAAATTTTCTTCAAATTGAGTATGGATGGTTTACATCTTTTTTGGTGCATCGTTTAATAAATCATAAAAGTCATAATAAAATTTAAATTGTAAAAGTGCATTTTTTATTGCTTTCTACATATTTTTGAACGAAGAAATATTTGTTAAACAATGACACGACGTTTTAAACAGAATTTACTACTCCTCGAAATCATTCAATATTATATTTCATTCAGAATATACGATTTAAAAAATATTGTTCAAAAAATAATTGTTTAAACAAATTATATTTGTTTAAACAATTAAAAAATAGTTAATATATTATTTCTATACACTATACAATCAAAAAAATAATTATATGTACTTTATTTAATTTCCTTTTTTGCAAGTTTTCGAAAAAAAGCTGCTTAAGCAAATCAAAATTGTTTAAACACATCGAAATTTATTAACATTTAAAAGATATGTATCAAAATTATATAATTATTCAACAAAAAGTAGCATAGGATACCAATTTCAGAAAAAACTTGATATCTCTGGTTCAATTTTTAGAAATGTTGAGAATAAACAATAATTAATTGTTTAAATAATTAGATAATGTTTTTTGAATAATTGACTTCTCAAAACAATGACAAACTATTTCATTTCAATCAGAAAATACGATTAGTTTTTACATTTTTTGGGAATAAATCATTGTTTAAATAAGTCGTTTTTTGATTTTTGGATAATTTTTGGGACGCTGGTGAGGGGGGTAAGGGTGGGTTAAAAATGAAAGTTATTAATATAGTTTTATTTCATAGGTACTCCTCTTCAATCTCTAAAAAACTTGGCACGTTTCGATCAAACCCTGAAGTATGAGTTCAATTTTTCGTAAATCCAAAATTTCCCCATGTTAATTAAATGGGATTTTGAAGTGCCCGGTGGCACCTGTTAATATTCGAATTTCGAAAAAAAAAAATTACGGATTTTCTTTCTCCGAAAATGGAACATTTTGCGGGGGGCCTTGCCCTGTAGGGTGAAAAGCGTTTTTTAGATCACCCTACTGTACACGTTTGATGCAGTAAAATGGAACGTCGACGAGTTGAAGCAACTCGATCGGAGCACACGCAAGATGATGACAATCCATCGAAGTCATCATCCTACATCTTCCATACCTTGAATGTACCTCCTGCGAGATAAAGGGGGTAATGGGTTGCTAAGTTTGGAGTGTCTTCATCGAAGAACGGTTCTGACTACAGGCCGCTCAGTTTTAAATAGTGCAGATTCGACAACGATCTCGAGTCCGTTGTGGAGAATGATCAGTGTAAGATCTACTGGAATTTCTCATTCTCCACCACTCAACGTATCAGTGCTACGAAGCCTGATAATGTCCTCCAAGATCTGAAGACCAGATCTGCACCAGCAGATGGTAATATCACGGCAAAGGAGGAAGAAAACGGGCGAAATATCAAGCACTTCTTTTCGAGCTGAGTAGCCTGTACCAAGGCTACAAAATCCATCTTGTAGTTCTCATAATCGGCTGGCTTGGAGGTATGAAAGCTTCATTTCTCAGCTTACTCAAAAAGATTCTGGCTTGCCAGCGTCAGGCTCATTCCATCGCGAACCGGATGCAAAAGGCTGTTCTTCTGGGATCACTTCATCTGGTCCACAAAAACTGTTCCTAATAACAGTCTACATAGATTGGTAGTTCTAAAAAAGTATCCACAGATGAAACATTTATCTCCAGCCGTCCCGTCTGCCGCGTAAGGTCATCCGCGGCTAGAGACCTGACTCCAAGGAACAGTGTTGCACGATGTTGTCACGCGTAAATTTCCTGCTCTTGCTTACCTTCCAAGACAGAAAGAGCAGAAGTCGATGACGTACACGTTCCAGTTGCGTCGTGCTTGGTTGCTTTAAGGAACCATGCTCGTATCTTCCTGATCCTACAACTTCTCACATAAGCAGGTTAGGAAGACTTATCTAGAAAACGTCACAGCATAATTTGCGGGAGAATTAAAATTAGCCGATGGACTGGCAAATTTCAAAAGTCTCTTTGAATAAATAATGTTTATTTAATTTAAAGCATTGTTAAATTCTATTGTGAGACTAGTTTAATCGTTTTTGTAATACGCGCGTATTATGTGTAGAATAATTGGGGAAATAGGAAAAAATCCTGAATTATACTTTAAAAAACTACCATATTTTTCTTGAATATGTACTTGAAAGAAATAACTTCTTATTATTGTCTTGACTTGTTCTTTCGGCGAAATAAGACTCCATTCATTAAAATCACATCATTGTTCAAGTTTAATGAGAAAACAGTGTAAACAAATGCGACACATAACAATTGCTACAGGTCTTTGCACAAACGACAGACTCTTTTTCCTGAAATATACATTGGGTAAGAATATTCCCATTTCTGTCACTAAAAAAAAAAATAATTTTATTCTATTTTCTGATTTTGCATGTCCAATCTTTAAGTGTTAAAATATTCGATCCTTCCACGGTAGCATTGCTTCCGTTTATGACGCATATTTAATTGCGGCAATAAGTAGATGCATTATTCATAATCGCTGCAAAGTAGTTTCACTATGGAAAAAGGGATTTTGGATTATAAAAAGAGTCTGAGGGGATAGAATAGGCCATTTTGTCTAACCCTTTTTATTATTTATAGTTAATTATTGTTTTATTATTTATAATTATTAATAATATTTATTGTCAATTGCTCATATTTTAGAGAAGGTTTTCATATAGTTCGATAGATTGATTTCATCAAAACGAATAAAGGGCAATTCCCAATGAAGAAGATGTCTGGGCCCAAGACCGATTGGATCCTTACTATCAGCAGCATATTGTGGAGTATTAGTACAATAATCCACCACAACCTGAACTCCTAATAATAAATATTTTTAAAGATATGTCCAAATATATTTATTTATTTTTTTCCAATACATTTTCCTCTGAAACTACTAAAGATATTTCGGTTGTGTAAGGTTATTGAACTATCATTCCACAAAATGCTGCTGATAGAAAGGATCCTTTCCCCCAAGGTCTCTTTCCCCACCCGTGTGACAAACTCCGCACAAGAGCGGAGGGGTATTTTCTCAATAGGTATGAAATACGTACCTACGTACTAAAAATTAACGATAATTGGCAGTGTATTACTATGCTATCCAACCATTAGACAATAGAGTTTAGAAGCTAATTTTTCTTCAACAATAACGTAAACAAGAAACGGTTGTGAGACCTACATACAAATGAAAAGCGGACTTGCATTTTGGTGACGGAAGTGAGAACGTGTTAAGTGACAGGTGTTGAGAGGATTTAAAAAAATTTGTGTGGAATGTGTGAGTGGAGTGTGAAGGTGGAAGCCTAGGAGGTGAGTAGGGTTGTGTGGGGTGAACTGGACAGATAAAAAGTAATTTTCAGCGTAGGTGTGATGTGGGAAAGTTAGTGTGAGGAGGGAAAGTCGGAGAAAGAGGCTCTCGGGATGCTACTAAGCGAGATCAGGGGGCTGTGGAGGATGTGAGGGAAACTAAGGAGCAGATGGAAGACTTGAGGTAGGATTTGAGAATCAGAGATGAGAAGTGGGAAAAAGAGATGAAGGAGCTAAGGGAGAGAGTAGACGGGTTAGAGAGGAGAAGGAAAGAAAAAGACGGTGAAATAAAGCAGATGGAAGAGGAGATTAGGGGGTGGAAGGAAAGGACGGAGAAAAGGCTTGAAAGGGTATAAGGAGCAGTTAGGGAAGTTACGCTTTAATGGGAGTCGGTGCAAGAGATATGGGAGGATTTAAAAGAGAAAGTGAAAAGTTGCGTGTCAAAGAAGGTATTCAAAAAGAAGAAGAAAGGAATGGTGAAGGCGTGGTGGTATAGGGAATGTAAAACGATGAAAAGGAAGGTGAAGAGGAACTAAAAGAAGTGGAAAGAGGGCACAGCGAAAAGGGAAGAGTACGTAGAAATGAGGAAGCATTTTAGATTGACGTGTAATAAAAAAGATCAGGAAAAGGAGAAAGATCTGGAAGAGGAGTTAGGAAATGTTAAGACAGAGGGGGATTTCTGGAAGATAATAAATAGGTTTAGAAAGCGTAGAGCAGGGATAAGCGAGAAGATAGGGAGTGAGGAGTGAAGGGAGTTTTTTAAAGAATCATTTCAGGGCTCAGATTCAAGGAAGAGGGATGGTGGGTGTAGAAGAACGCGGGAGGCAGAGATGGAAGAGTTGGAGGATGAGGAGATAGAGAAACAGATAAGGAAGTTAAAAAGTTCAAAAGCAGCAGGGCTGGCTGGGGTAGAGAACGAAGCATGGCTGTTTAGTACACAAGAGGTTAGGCAGAGGCTGAAGGAAGTGGTGAAGAAAGTATGGAGGGGGAGGGATTCCCAGGAGGGTGGAGAGAAGGGTTAATAGTCCCACTGTATAAGAAAGGAGATAGGAATATACAGGAAAATTATAGAGGGATTACGCTTATGAATACGGCGTATAAAGTATACGCGATGGTGGTGGCGGAGAGGCTGCGGAAGGATGTCGAGGGGAAAGGAATATTTCCGGAGACGCAGGCGGGCTTTAGGGCGGGTAGAAGTACTATCGACAATATCTACGTTCTGCAGCACGTGGTGGATAGAGAATTAGCGAAGAAGGGGTCGAGAGTGTACGCTTTTTTCCTAGATCTTAAAGGAGGCGATGGAGGACAGGGGAGTGGACAGAGGCCTGATCGAGGGGGTAAGGGAGATATATGAAGAGACCAAAGATAAGGTAAGGGGAGGGCATTTCGGGGGGATTCTAGATGGATAGAGTGTTAAGGCAAGGATGTCCGCTTAGCCCAATGCCTTTTGCGATTTTAGTTGCGGTTATGGAAAGTAAGCTGTAGGCCGGGGTAGTAGGAGGGGTTAGAATTTGGTCACTAGCGTATGCAGAAAAGTCTAAGGTTATCGTGTTCAGGAAAGGAGGTGGGAGGAATAAGGGAGGGGAGTGGAGGTGAAAGGGAGAGGCGGTGCAGGATGTAAAAGAGTTTGTGTACCTGGGCTTCGTGTTTCGGAGGAATGGGGGAGTGGATGGTCACATAAAAAAGAGAGTGAGGAGGGCAAATGTGGTGATGAGGCAGGTCTGGGGGTTGAGAAAGAAGTTATTCGCAGATGATTTTCAAAGGAGAATGAAATTGTTTAACTCGCTAGTGATGCGTGTGCTATTGTATGGCGTAGAGGTATGGGGGTGTAAGGAAAGTGAAGAGGTAACTAGGACACAGGAAAGGTATGTAAAGTGGACATTGGGGTTCGCAAGGAACACGCCTAATTATATTGTCAGGAGGGAGACGGGGAGAGCGAATATAGGGATTCTAGCTGGGTGTCGGGCTTGTAAATATGCGGAGAATTTTTTGGAAGAGGGGGGAAGTAAGTTGGTTAGAGAGAGTTGGTTGGAGAAGGAGAACAGGAGAGGGGATGGGAGGATGGAGGGTTAAAGGGAAAGGTATGTTAGAACGAATGGATTACAGATGGATGAAGTGAGAAGGATTCATGAGGAAGGAAGGAAGGAAGGTATATGAGTTGGTAAAGAAAAACGGCATGGAAAGAGAGAAGACAGCAGGAGAAGAGAGAATAAGAGTCAAGGTTTAACGGGAACTATGTGTGGATTATGCGAAGGGCGAGAGCGCAATATTTGTGTGGGAAAGGTTAGAAAGAAAGTCAGGAGCTTATAGCGAGGACGAGATGTGGGTGCATGGAGGATTTTAACAGGTTCTGGCTCTCGAATGAAAAGAGGATGTGTGAACTGTGTGGGAATGGGTATGCAAAAGTGGAGCACTGGTTGGAGGAGTGTGTAGAGGTGGAAAGTAGTGGAATGAGCATGGAGGTATTGATGCATGAAAGGGGGGACAAAAGGGCAGTAGCATGGGTGAAGGGAGTGTTGGATAGGATTGAGAAGAAGAGAAGGAAGGAGGAAGAGGAATGGAGATGGAAAGATTGTAAATAAGAGAGGAAGTAGATATAAGTAGGATGTAAATATTGTAAATAGTAGATAAGCATTAGGTAATAGACGCGGAAGCGAGAGAGCAGGGACATGCGAGCGAGGCGGGCAAGGCGATAAGAGCGTGCGATCCTAGAGATAAGGTATGGATGTATGTTAGTTTTAATGCTTAGATTATGGAAAATTATGAAAAAAAGGAAAGTGTAAGCAAGTCAATTTTTTAAGGCCAACAGGCTGAAGAATAAACGTTTATACTACTAAAAATGAAAATCTCGCACTTCACACTCGAATATTCTTTGCACTTGAAACTTTATCAAAATTATCTCTTTTAGATCCCAATCTTTGTATGCGTCTTCATGTTCTGAATTTTCTACGTAATGAAGTATAGTTAAAGATTAAATTGCTCGAAGCTCTGCAGGCCTTGAGGTACACATTCTCATCGTGACACTCGCGCTAGGCGCACGATTTTAGGCATACATTTTTAAATGCATATTCATTCTCTGAAGTACCTCACAATAAAAAGCTACAATTATTTCTTCAGACATTCTTCCCTATCTCGCGTCTTTTAGCGCAATATTGGAATTTTCGATTTTTGCATATCAATTTCGAAAAATGAATTAAAAACGAGAAATTCTGTCGAAAATTGGTTCAACGAAATGTTGTAGGATTTAAAAAAAAACTGAAATTCCTTCAAAACCTTTTCCACATATTTCGCATCGTTTGGCTCAAAATTTGAATTTTTGATTTTTTCTTAATATTTGCGATAAGTGAAACCAAAATATCTCATGCCGCACAGTTGGGCAATTTGGCAACAACGGCGTCAAAAATCTATAACCGTGTCAAATTTAAATTTAAATTAAAGAAACTTCGTACACCGAAGGTTTAGATATGGCTGAATACGAATCTGCTGCCGAAATTTTGAAATTCAAAATAGCGGCGGTAGGACAAGC
>CAKNWU010230734.1:0-12692 GCA_932072015.1 Andricus quercustozae | reverse complement strand
AAATAAAAATGTTTAAAAAATGAACATATTTTTTAAAATGAGAAAAGAATATTTTTCTCTGTTTATACAGAATGAGACTTTACCGATAATATAGGCACAATTTTAGTATATTATTTTATAAGTCATAATAAACTATTTTGCAGTCTAAATTGGCAGTTATTGCCTCAAGAATGACATAGTTAAAGGCAAATCGACTCTTTTTTAGTGAATAAATTACGACCTCGAATGGCCACGTAACTTTCGTAACCCATAAAATCACGAAATATTATCGTGACCGCATTTTCCCTTGACGAGTATAGCCACATTTTTCTGTCAATTTTATGTCGTCGTATTCGTCGCTTTCTGGGATTTGTTATTACAGAGAATTTCACTTAATCGGCGATAAACATCTGTCCTGGAAAACCGAACCACAGAGACTTTTTCACGAGCGTATTTTCAAATTAAAGATTCCTTTAAAAATTACATATTTCTTTTTAATCACTGTTAGAGTTTCAAATTAGAAGAATTAAGATTAAGATTATGTCAATAATATTCCAGAAAATTGAAGTAGGTATTTACAATTGTTTGCAATTATAGTAAATGATTTAAAAGGACATAAAACTCATTAAAATTTGTAAAAACTAAATGAGTACTGCTGAAGATAATTTAAAATTATTTTTGATTGAAATTTGATTTGCTGTTGTTTTCTATTCTACTTTAAAAGTGATTATGATCAAAATTGATACTTACGGTGGCGCGGTACCACGGTTAACTTGTGGTCGACCCCGGCTGTAAAACAAATCAATAGTCATTAACGAAACGACTTACAACCATCTCTAATAAAAGCTAGACGGCGCTTCCGTTTACTTGTATATAAGACAGAAAGCAAGTAGAGCGAATTAAGCATCGCAAAATATGACCAATGAAAAACTGGGTATTAGCCCACACATACTAAAATCGTGAAAAAGTAAAAAAAAAACACACACAAAAATGGTCGAAATTATCGAAAATATAATGAAAAATATCGATTAGCTGATTAATTGTGCGATAAGTCAATTCATCGATTGTATGATTAATGGGCTATTGACTTTAGAATAAGTCGACGAATCAAAATGCCGATTAAGCGATATTGAAATTTCGACTTATTGTTAATCGATTAGACAATGTATTGATTGTTCTATTAATCAATATAACAAGCTTTTAATTGTTAGATTAGTCGACAAATCCATGTGTCCATTCTTTAATATGACAAATAAACTAATAGATTAGTCGATATTTTCCTTAATTAATCAACATTTTCAAAATTGTTGGCTGTATTCATTGAAGTGAAGTGACTTTTGCATTATGATAGAAAATTTAAAAAGTGTAGGACGTAGCAGCGCAGCAAATATTTTTGACGGGCCTTATTTTTAGAATCTTATTTTTAATTCTTTCCAACTAAGATTATAAAATGTACTTCATCTTTTTAACTTTTATACGTTAGACTGTTGAGGTGCAGAAAATAAAAGATGAAGATGGCGAAAAAATATTTTTTACGCAACATTCGAATACTACTGGCGGTGTAAAAAAATCTGCGTATGATTTACAACACTTTTTTAGCAGTTAAACGCGCAATGATAAATTATGACCTTAGACTTGACTTACGAAACAATATACCGTAGCGTAAAAACAGATAAAAGCTGATATCTTAATTATTGAGGATACTAAGTTAATTTATTAACAAGTGAAATACTGCTTGAGGAAATCTCTGCGTCATGAGGGTAACGTTCCTCTTTAATAAAACGTCAAGGTTAAAGCAAGTAAATCACGCGAGTGTGAAAAATCGATAAAATGGAAGCCTGATTTTAATTTTTGACATTTCCGTCAACAGCTAATTGTAGGATGCCATTTTGAATTTTTCAAATGCTGCCACCGATCCTCTATTACATTAATATATTCTCTAATTACTTTCAGTATTCTTCAAATAATAGACATACCTGGGTACACTGATAGAATATTGTCGAACGGTGGTTGGGGTTGGTGGAGTCGTAGTCGTCAAAGAAATGTAAGAATCCACAATTGAGTTGGGCGTTGTTACGTGCACAACCGGATGGCTAAGAACGTTAGTCCTACGTAAAAATACTCAAAAGTTTTAATCAAATAAATTTTACTTGCAGAAAGCATCCTTGCCACGGAGAAACTATCAATTCTCCAAAACTCTAAATTAAAACCTCCTTTCTAAAAAATTTTATCAAACAGAAAAATTCGTAAGTGGGTCAAGTCAAAACGCTGATCCAATTCCGCCATTTTAAATGAAGTTCAACCGAAGTTAGATTTAATGAACATAACCTTTCTTAACCTCGACTTTTTCTACCTGTGATTCTTGGAGTTTAAATGCGACATCGCGATAGCTTACGTAAGAAGAATTCTCATCTTTGAAATGCTCATCTCGACTAAAAGATTAATTAGCAATAAATTCGCGCTTCTTCACTCTACAAACAGAATTTGCCGCGAGATAAATATATCTGTGGTTTTATTAACTTCATTATGACACAAAAACTCATAAGAAGAAGGAGGCGTTGCATCTTTCGACTTATGAAATTTAACCTTTTTCTTTGTTTTGCGCAAGCGCAGTGTATGCTCGAAGGTGTTGCAATTTAGATCTAATTATTCGGTAGGGTGAATATGCGACATTATTATAATACTATACAATTTCTTTAATTCCCGAATTTAAGTAAGCTATCTTCTGGATGGGAAAATAAAAACTCTTTTGTTTTGACAATTAGGTATTGCAAAATAAATATCAACATTTGCCGTTGAAAGTGTTTGTAAAAAGATGGCGAAAATCTTCACTGCTTACCTCAAGAAATTGTTTGGAGGTGCAATATTCAAAAATGGATAAAATTGAATATTTTTCCGCTTGTGGATTGCTTTTCAGTAGCATGAAATGTTACCATAATTTTTGGGTCAATTTAATAAATTACCTTAAGTTTACGGTAAAAACTGCTCGAAATTATTTGTGATTGCTAATAGTTTTAGAATCAAAATTTGAGATAAAATATTATACAATAATTTAATTGAGGAAAATTTAAATTTTACCTGATAGATTGTTGGTTGTCAGTGATTCGGAACTTGTTTTTGTTGAGGTGAGGCTGAAATCAGAATATACAAGTAGATGATACAGTGTACTGGACTCTGAAGGTAGTTGTAGAAGTCGTTTGTAAAAGAGGCGATTAAGGCACACCTGATTGTCGTAAATGTCGTAATCCTGGACTGTGACGTCTTGATTCAGGCTGTACTTGTCAGCTTCGTTCACGGTGACCTTCTTCGGCTTCTGATGATACTGCTTCGAGTTCGACGACACGTCGGTTATCCTCACGCTCTGGTGTTGCACCGGCACTGTGTGGTTAACCGTGTACTGATTGTAATCTGAGAGAGAAAACATGAAACTCTTACTTTCGTGATACCTTGAACTAGGAGTAAATTTAGACTTATATTATTACAAAGAAAAGTATAGAAATATTGTATTGAGTGCAAATTTAATTATTTCATTAACATTATATGTTTTAGTACTTTAAACTACGCTAGGTAATCCAATTCTATAAAGTAATTCAGGTAAATAAGGATATTCAAAATAGCCAGGTACTTGAATTCATTCAAATATATAACAGTTGGATCCTAGGACCATCTATGAATACAAAAGGATTTCAGTTAGGTGCAGTTAAAGGATAACGTAACGCATTTTCCCATAAATTTTGACGATGATAATATATCAGGTACTCAAAAGTACTAAAGAGACTTGAATACCGAGAGTATTGAAGGTACTTAAAATAGTTCAGGTACTGAAATGTATTGTCTCTGATATTGTAAATATCTGAAAAAATTCTTTCAGTACAAAAAAAGTATTACAAGTATTTGAAAAATTTATTTTAGTACCTGAAATTCCTTTTATACTACAAAACAGATACTGAATGTTTGAACTATTTCCTTAAGTCACTTATAAGCTGCAATAAAATAAAAGTGCGAAAAGAAAACTATTATTTTAAATGCTTTTCTTGTTTCCATCTTTATTGCTGACTTTTTATCTAGTTAAATGGCAATTAGATGCTCATTATTTCTTTTTCTTTCCTAACTGCACCGCTACTTTAATATTTGTTTTACCTCGAACGAAACAAGATTCAAAACACATTTCATCATATGTGATCCGCAAAAAATTTAAAGTCCTCCATCCATTTCATGGATAATTTCGCTCCGTGATTTTTCATCGACATTCTTAAGAAAAGGCAAAAATAACTCAAAAAAGTGTTGATCTACTTAATTAGTCACTTTCAAATGTGAATTGAATTTGCTTATAAATTCTTCTTTTTAAATACGCCAATAAATAAAAGAACTTACAAGAAAAGGCCCTACTCAATTTTCGAATTGTTACTAACCATCATCCTTGTAAATGGAAACATCATCGTCGTAAATTGTGTAAAAAGGATAGCTTTGGTCAGCATCATTGTAGTAGCTTTTCGAAAATGCAGCTGGAACTGGAGCGGCTGTCGAAGCTGTCGTTTTTGCAACTCTTGGAGATTCAGATGGAGCACTCCTAGGAAAAAAATTGAAAAATTTTTATATGTCAAATCATTAATACCAAAAAGAAAATTCATCGTGTAAACTGACCTATAGTGACTCTCCGTTTGACCTCTGGAATTTACAATGCTATCTTTCTCTCGTTCCTGTAATAAAAAAGTGTTATTTACAACTGCTCATTTAATCGATTGAAAATTCATGTACAAATATTTCCGACATTAAAATACTTCAAGTGACTACTGACTTTGTAGATAAAATATGCAGGTACTTTTCATATTAATTACGTAATTTATTTATCTCCTGGCATATCATGTACCTAAATATCTCACTTATGAAAAAAACAAAATACTTAAGGCACCTGAATATCCTAGACACCTATAAATACCCCAGGCATCTATATGTAAATAATTCAGGAATTAGCATGTTATAATATGTTAGAATTCTCTGGAGTTAGCAGTCTAAACTGTTCAATTTCCAGGTTGCACCCAGCTGGAGAAATTATATATAATATTTCCCACTATGTATATAATTCTTTCGCCTAGCGGCACTATATATATGACACTAGGTGTCTGTCTGCAAACGAGATTCGAGGTTATAGACTGCGAACTGGAGATTGGAGAGTTTAGACTGCTAACCCCAGATAGGAGAGCGTTTAGCACGGAGTTACCGAAATTTTGAAAATGAAAGTTGTAGATTAGACTATTATTGTTTTGATAAGAAAGTGAAAATATTGAGAACAAGAAGACCGATCTTTGAATTGAACATGGCATGAAATGGAAAATTATTATTGAAGGTTGAATGAAAATGAGACTTTATCATTGCTTGTCCAACTTCAAGAACTTTTGCTCCTGTTTATTATATTTTCTCATTATGCATACGCACCATTGTATGTAAATCAGCAGAATAACTCGTAACAGGACACATTGTATGTAGGTACATGTATTAAATAATGTTTGAATAATGCCTGAGTATAAATTAATTAACAGGTTCTATTGAAGATTTAATGGTGAATCGAATTTCTCATTGAATTTAATAGTATACTCTTATGATGATCTGTAATTCTAATTTTTCAATCCTATCACTTCAAATAGAACAAGGCCCTCCTTTGTATTTATGTTGTTGTCAATGTACATAGTGTATCATAAAATAGTTCAGAAATAATTGATTCAATTTTTCTAATTTATGGATATGATTTTCGAGTTGATCTGGGATGGTTCAAATGAGGAATATAAAAATT
Source organism: Andricus quercustozae (assembly GCA_932072015.1). Taxonomy (NCBI): domain Eukaryota; kingdom Metazoa; phylum Arthropoda; class Insecta; order Hymenoptera; family Cynipidae; genus Andricus; species Andricus quercustozae. Next base: position 6,922 of record CAKNWU010230734.1, on the reverse strand, counting down.
GGCGATTTTAAATTGTTTGATGTTTAAAAATGACTCTATTTTTAATACTTTAATTTTAAAATCTCCAAAGTACCCGGCAAGTTTCTTATGTAAATTGGATTCCGGGTAAATTGGCTCAATTGGATATCTTTTGTAACATTATATATCAATTCATATATCAATTCAATTATATATCAAATCATAACATATATCAATTTGGGAAAATTTACCTGGTTATTTTTTACAAATACTGATTAAATAATTAGAAGATTCAAATTTTAATATTCTTGAATTTCCGGAAATAAGACATTTAGGATTGTTCACTTTAGAAAAATTGTAATTTGTAAACATAGCAGATTTGTAATTTATTTTATATGCATATTTAAAATATTTTTTAAACTGTATTTATACTGTAAATTATAAACCAATTAATAATTTAAGATAATACACACTTGTACTGTATAAACTTAATATATTTGAATACTGCAAAGAGTGTACAGTGCTGTATAATGGGGTGTAAAACGTATAGTTCTGTATTATTTTAATGCAGTATAGTATGTCCCACTTATTGAACATTCGGAAATCATTTTTCTTGAATCATCCTACTGTATAATACTGTATATTGAATAAGCCGTATAATTTGTAATAGTGTGGAATACATATTACACGGACAAAATTATATAGAAAGCTTCACACCTTATGACATGGGTATTTGGCTTTTTTAAATTTATAAAAAATTTGTTTCAATAAATTGAGAAAAGGTTAATTTCCAACTTCAGAAAGTTGCGATAAATAAATTCATAAAATATCCATTTTGCATATGTCCAGAATGGAATTTTTCCAAATTCGTTGTGAAGGAGATTTTATTGGTTACATACTGCCTTAACATCGAATCGATTATCATAATTTAAAAAAAAGTTGTGTCAGTAAAATTTGTTTCCATTTATATAGCATTTATTATGGTAAAATTCACTATAGGATTCTGTACGGTATACTTTTAATCAAGTATAATATGCAGGATTGCATAATACAATATTCTGTAAATAATTTACAGTCTCTATAATAGAAGTGATTTAGAAAAAATAATTTTATGATGTCTTTACAAAAGTTAAGGTAATGTCTCCTCCTACTATATAGTATTTACTTAAAAATTGATGAAGTTACTTACGCTGATGATATTTCGTCTTAGACCATCACGATCGCGTTGAACTTGACCAATCGTGGAAGGTTGACCTCTATAGACCCTCTGTTGCCTATCACTCTCAATTTCAGATGCGGGTTCATATTCTTCATCATGATAAGTTCTCTGGTGTTGCCTCTGTCTAAATTGCCTTTCTGGAATCGTCGAGGAAGGTGGCGATGAAGCCGTTACTGAATTTTGTTGCTGCCTTTGAGCTGGTCGCTGCTGCTGTTGTTGCTGGATCGACTCGGCCTTGGCAGCCCTGGGGAATTATTTTAGGACGTTAATCTTAACGATCGGGAAAGTCGCACGTGCCCACTTTTATCTACTCTCTTCATTATCTCCTGGGTGAAAGGATATGTAGTGCACATTGAAAATTGCACATTCAACATTCAATATTCATCATTGCATATTGCACATCCACCCAGAGTCTAATTCCAATCGTCCGACACGCATCTACATACGATGGGGACTAGCCAGACCTACCACGATTACAGGAACTTGATACCGTTTTACGTAAACTTGATTGAGTTCGATACACTCTACCGGCGAGCTTCAATGAACGCGGAGGATTTATTGCGCTTCCGCGAACGGTAAAATGAGTTCGCATATGAACCAGTAAACATAAGAAAAATTTAACTGATTTAGAGCGATTTTGATGTGAGTGTGTAATCACTCGCAAGTGTGAGGATAATGATGAAACATGTAGTAAAGTGAGGAAAGTTGAAATTATCTCGAGCAGGGCATTGGCGATGATCACGTGGCTAAAAAAAACTATTTCTGTACGATTTTCAAAATAATGTAATAAGTATCTCGGGAAATTGATAAATAGAATGAGGATAATTATATGTTTCAGGCACTTTCAGATACAAAAAAGTATTCCATATACTCTCAAATGCTACAGGTACCAATCCGTATTTTAGGCACACCAAAGATTATTGCATGTATTTGGCAAATATTCAAAGTACTCAAAAGTTTATGAACCATCATATACTACTTCATATAACTATAGTTCAGTTGCCTGAGCCAATTCAGGATACCAAAAGATCTTTCGTGTACTTAAGAATAATGAAATTATATATTTTCAATACCTGCATGCATTACAGTCTTATGGTTTGGTACACATAAGTTCTATTTCAAATTTTACAGTTGACAAAAGAGCTATAAAACTTCAAACCACTGCCAAATGCAGAGTTATAAAAATAATTGTGTAGCTCCAAAATTAATTCATAACTTACTTTAAGAGAAGGTTAGATTAATAATAATTTATATATCCTTGTTTTTTCACTGTTATTTGAACTCTAATTCGAACTCTTTTGTCGAATGTTGAAAATAGAGGACGGTATTGAGGTGGACCGAAACATAGGACTATCATGCATGCAGATTTAAACTAATTTAAGTATTCAAATGGGACAATGTCTTCAAAACTACACAGGGTACTAACAAATAACTTGAAGACTCAATATTATACCAGGTAAAAATACGTCAAGTACTCTATTTTACATCATTAGAAATTAAAATACTCAACGTTATTTCAAGCATTTTGAGTATTTTGGGTACTTAAATGTGTAATAAAAAATGTAATCTAAGTTTTTGAAGTGTATAAAGTGCCTGAGACTCCTAAAGTTCTTAATGTACTTTCGGTCTCTCTACTAAGAAATCAAATTACTCCCACCTACTAAAAACAACTTAATAACCCCACGTCAGACTAATTTCTAGCCTCCTCTACTTAAAAACATAAGTAGTAACAGCCACCCGAGTAAGACTAATACCATATGGAACTTAAACGCATCGTCTGACTCATATACAACATTTCTACTGGATGGCCTATCGTCTTTCATAACTACTGTGGCTCGATTTTGACCCACACGTATGTCCCTAACCATGTTTCCTGGCATCACCTGAATGCATAATTGATAATAACTTCCTGCATTTGAAATCTCTTGCTCGTAATTTAGCGTGTAAAGGTCAAGCTAGGTGTAAATTACTTTCACAGTTCGCAACAATTTATGTAACATTGCAGGATTCCGTTTATGGTAATTCGTGTAATGAAATAGTAATATGATTATGAATAAATAATAAACTGTTTTAATAATACTCGACAGTGGTCTAAATTAAGGAGGGGTTATGCCCATAACTATGGATTACGTTATATAAAGACTGCTTTTCTAAATTTAATAATTATTAAATATTGATTTGAGTGAGCCTATTTACACTGCGTCAATTTCTGATACTGATGCAGGAACTGCTATGCTCAGCTTTCAATCAGGATTATTCTATCAATAGCCGACGCTCTTGATTGTCTGAAGAGCATAGAAGTTTCTGCCACCATATCATAAATGCTATGGTGTAAATAGAATCAATAATTATTTTAAATACTCTGGGAAATTACTACAAAAACCAAAATTTTGTTAATGTATTTTTTTTAGTTAGCATTCACATTTTTATAAATGGTGACAAATTAAAAGAAAACCTATTTTAAGAATCAGTGGATATGTCGCATTAACGTTTATAAATGTGCAATTCTGTAAAATTGGTATTGTTTAGTTTATTTTATGCTCTTATCACACTAAACTGTATTAACGAAAAATCTTTAATGGGTGTCACACTGACAGATAAAATAAATAATATTTCTGCCTGCACATGTTTGCAAATTGACCTGACCTAATATAGTTTTAATTATTGCAGGTGTTTGAAGTACTTATTCCACGAACTGCCTATTTTTTAGTATTATTAAATTACAAAGAACAGAAGGTATTTATTGCTCGGCTAAGAAATTTGGAGGAAATTTTAGGCACTTCAAAGTACCTAAAGCACTTTGAAGTAACTGAAATTATTTCTGCTGGTAGAATTACTTTTAGTATCATTATCATTTATGTATCATTTTAAAGTAACTGCAGTGTTTCTAGGTACCTTAAGTATTTTTAACTACCTGGGATACTTCGGAGGCCGAATGCTTTTACATTCCCATCAGAGACGGTATTAGATTTGTGTGAAATTTGACCCCCTCTTTTTTTGTCAAATGTCCATGTTTTGAGACCTTCTGAACCGGAAAATCAGGTTTTCGCAAATTTGTCTATCTGCCTGTCTCTGTGTATGGGTGTGTGTGTGTGTCGGTAGATTTTCATTCTGTTAGCACGATAATTTTCGAAAGAATTGACAGATTGGATTGGACTTTGGTATACTCTTTTAGTGTCCTAGACTGAAGGTCAAGTTCGTTAGTTAGCCCTTTTGGATAAAAATTCAAAAAGGTAGAGCATTTAAACAATTTTTGAGACCACTTTTCTTTAAGATTTAAAAATTCTACGTACGGCTATAAATATTACTCAAAACGACGAAAAATTTGTCCTCATCACTTTTTTCAACAACAAAAAAATGCCAAAGTTATAGCACTTACAAAATTAAAAAAAAAATGAAAATTTTAAGCCAAAAAACGCAAAATATGAAAAAAGTCAAAAAACAACAACGTTGCTTTTTGAACACCCTGCAAGATTATCATAACAACTTTTCGAATTTTGATTGGACAAAAAAGAATGAAAAATCAAAAATTCCATTTGGCGTTCAAACTATGCAAGATACGACAAAGATGAATAGACTAAAATTGTGCACCCAAAATGAACTAAAAATTTTCTATTACACAACCTTTGATACGACGCGTAGTTTTTGTTTAAATCGTGAAAAATTACATGAAAAATTAAAATATTTGGAAAAACGACGCAAGCTATGAAAAAATTTGTTATTACTCATTTTATTATGGAACGCGCAGTTTTTCTTTATCGTAACAAATAAACTTAAAAAAATACTTTTTTTTTAAAAATGACATAAGGTACGAAAAAGAATTAACAGACGAAATTTGTTTTCCCAAAAAGGATCTACAAATTTTTATTAATCATTTTGAGATAGGACGAGTAGATTTTCTTTTAATCGTAAACAATAAGATAAAAAATAAAACAATTATATTGTTGGGAAAACGACACAAGAGACGAAAAACAAAATGAATAGACACATTAGATACATTAGAAATAAAAAAGAATTAACTTATTGGAAAAATGACAGATTTTTTTGAATTATATTAATGTGCTTGTAATATTAAAATTTACTTTAGGTACCTAAAGATACTACAGGTACTCAAAAATTTTTTCAATCATTTGGAATTGCCTATAACTCAAAAATCCAACCAAGACATCAATTTAAATCGGATTTTCGGTGGGGTTTGAAGTAGCTTCATTATTTATTGGTGGAAATGTGCTGCTCGTTAAGTGTTCTGGGACGCGTTATTTTTATTATATAGGATTTTGTTACGTTGAGCTAGGACTGTTGGCCTGTTCGCATAATGTGACTTAGAATCTGGCGAGAAACGAGTCCCGTTGTGCAAGTTGGAGTTAAGCAACGAGAGCTCAACTTGGCGGGTAGGCACTCATTAACGTATTGTGTGCGGGCAATCGGGAGGTTGAAGTCATTTCTCAACGCGGTCTCTGCTCGCTCTGCTGCGTTTCGTAGTCCCGCCCGCAACTTCTACATTGCACACATTATTTCAAAAAATACCAATTTCATTAATTTGTCGAGAAAATTGAAGGAATCCCGCCCTTCAATTTTCTCGACATTCATTTAAGTGGTATCCCAGTCTAAATTCTGGACACGATTTGGCAATTAAATGTACTCAGAGTACTTAAAAAAAAGCAGATATATTATTTTTAAATACGCGAAGTCTTTGAAAAAGTATTTTAATTTACCCCAAATTCACAAAGCACTTCAAAAATATGTAAATTACTTTCAAGCTTACAAAGTAATTTAAAAGAAAAATAATCACTTTATGTAGGTACATTGAATGCGTTCCAAATTACTGCAATTACTTTCACATAATCACAATACTGGAGAAATTACTGTAATTACTTTATAATATTTCTCGCAACACTAGCCAATATGACGTTATTTGTTGTATCTTAGTATACTTTTGCTCCTTCTACAGCTTAAAATTCTTAATAATTTTAATTACATTTATTGTTATTATTTGTAATCAATCAAAAAATCTAATAATAAAAATGTTTGTTTCTTGAACGGTAAATATTTGTCTAAGTAAATATAGCTTCCGCATCATAAATGCCTACGAAAAAGTCAAAAATATTTGTGAGGAATATAAATGTCAGAAAAATACTGAATTTTACACTGTCAAACAAAAACAATTTATGGCGTTCTAACGATCAGCAAAGTGTACTACACTTTGTCAAAAATTTTCTAAGAAACCAGAGAATTGGACGTAACTAGCAATTGTTTCAACACTAAAGATTGAAAACGTCGTTAAAGCTACATCCAATCACCACTTTAGAAATAGATCTGCATTCAATAGATTGGTATTATTATTATTAAAAAATACTTGGAATTTCTATTTTACATTCCTTCCACATATTAACCTAATTCAATCATTAATTCTTGGAAAATAAGACATATTTTTTGCTGAAATTAGAATTTAAGGTACTTCGTACCAAGTAGTGAGAACATTTTTCACTTTTATCAATAAATAATTTTTTTGAGTAATAATAAAAAATTATGGATTTATATCTAAATCAGAAGCCGGGCGAACGACAAAGGAGTTTTAGGATAGCCAACTAACTAATTAACATAATATTTTATTAATTAGAACCAAACTTTAGAGTAATTTTTAATTATTAATAATTACAATTCAGTTTTTTTTAAAGATATTCAGATTATTTTGAATATAAATTACGTTTTTTAATTGCGTTATATTTACGTTATAAAACAATC
>CAKNWU010230703.1:0-10985 GCA_932072015.1 Andricus quercustozae | reverse complement strand
AAATGTTGTAGTTTAACGGCATTTAATTAAAAAATATTCATAATGTTAAGAGCTTCCATTTTATGTGTAAAAATTATTGAGCGTTTAAATTAAAAATCCTGAAGCTTCAATTTTTAAAGTTACAGATTCTACTGAATTGGACCCCTGTTGAAACTCAGGATCATAATACGATCGGAAATACCGTATTTATAAATAAAAAAATATTGAAAATAAAATAACTAGAACATGAATTTGAAGCTCTGAATTTCATCTTTGCATTAGTGGACAAATTGATTGCCTGCGCAACGTTTTGCTTGGTAAATTTTAAATATTTTTCAGCTTCTGAATGACTAGTAATAAATCGACAACGTTCAACTCTTCATACGATTTTACCATTGAATCGTATAATTTTATAATAATAATGATTTTGCACAGAAAATAAAAATTTATATTTTTAATTCATGACCACAGGTTTTCCGAATCTGCTAACAAATTCCTGGCATAGTCCAGTATTCTTTAAGGTGCAAAAAATGTGTGTTTAGTTTTATATCAGTTCATGTGCAATAGTGGAATATCCACTATACCTACTTTGTACTCAGGAGAGCTTTTTTCTATAAAAGTAAAAAATATAGCTGTAATGGTAGCGTTAAATTTCTCAGCAGTATTCATGTTTACATCTAAAATTAGTTCACCATTCTTGAATAATTCATTTGGAATTTACACAACTTGTTGGGTTTTTCGTGCAGTTTGTCTTATTGGACCACTTATTGTTGTTTTCATTGTACCTGAAACTAAAGGTAAAAATCTGGAAGAAGTTTTAATCTTACTAAATAGCAAAAAAAAAAGAATCAAAGAAATAATAATATTTCTTGTTAATGGCCAACCCAGTAAATCATGATTCTAAAGTACTGAAATAACTATAATTGTGTCACGTATAATGTGTGCGATATTCTCGTACACACAAAATTTGTAGAATACGTTTTTATAACACGTTACTCTTTACATTCATTATCTTAAACACATGGTTTATCTTTATGTTTGGGAAAAGTACTTCAAGAGATAAGAGAATTGTGTCATTCATGATTTTGGGAACTATCTTCAGAGTTCCACCAACGAAGAATAAAAATGTTACTACAAAAATTATTTTTGTGCAGAAAAAAATATGTGTCATATACTGTTAATAAGAGCGTTAATAATGAAGAAAATAGTGATGAAGTTTTTCAAAGTAAAAAGGCTTGTTTAATACAGTTTATGGCCATCTTATCTGGTAAGTTTACAATAGAATTAAAATAGTATTTTTAATTAAAACAGTCATAAAAATTCTTAAGACATTTTAGGCTTATTTGAAAATGTTTTAAAAAGCTAGACTTGCTAGTTATAAAAAGTTTTAATTAAAAATTTCCATTTGAATACAAATCTTGACCAATTTAACCATAAAAGCCTAACGGATAATGAAAATCATGCATAACTGTAATATTGTGTAAAAAAGTTCAAATAACTTCAAGTTCTTATTATATTTCATAAAATGTATTTAAAAATTTCATAGCATTGAAAGAAAAATCTAGTAAGCTAACTTCATGTCACTGTGAGTCATAATTTGTTGTAATTGATGACTAAGATATATTTTTTCTAGGCTACGTTTTACTCATAGATGTCGGTGCACATTTTACGTGGTCTGGTCCAGCCTTGCCTTTCTTGACAAGTCAAAATTCAATATTTGTGGTAACAAATGAGCAAAGCGCCTGGTTAGCATCTATTTGTTCTCTTTCTTCAATAATTGGATGCACGACGATCCCTCTCTTAATTAGTCGAATAGGACGCCGATACACCTGCCTCATATTTTCTCTGTCTCATCTGATGTCCTGGATTGTAATCAATGTAGCCTACGACTACACTTTCCTCTTCATAGCAAGATTTTTTGCTGGTATAAGCGTGGGTGGAACAATTACCTCTATTCCTCCATACATAGGTGAAATCACTGGGAAAAAAATTAGAGGAAAATTTTTCACTTTTGTTAGAATTTGTGTAAATTTTGGGAGTTTTCTTATTACAACCCTCGGAGCCTTTTTGACTTATAAAGCTATGAACCTAGTTATGATTTCAATACCAATTCTTGCTATATGTTTATTACCCTTCATGTTAGAATCACCATACTATTATTTAAAGAAAGGCCAAAATGAGGAAGCGATTAAAACACTAATGAAACTGTATGGCACAACAAAATCTGAAATGATAATAGCGGACATTGAACGAATGAAGAAGGCTATAGATAGCGGAAATTCAGAAAAAAGTAGCATTCTAGAATTGATTTTTGATCGAGGAAGTCGAAAGGCATTCATTATTTTACTTCTCGTAAATTTTGCATTTGCTTTTTCAGGCACCATAGCAATTCAGGCCTATGCTCAAGTAATTTTTAAACATAGTGGCTCGTCTTTGGCACCGGAATATGCTGCGATGATAGTGGTAGGAGTTCAGATTTTTGCATGCTTGCCATCTGCATTATTAGTTGATAATTGGGGTAGACGACCCATTTATTTATTTTCTGGAATCATGTGCGCAATTTCTTTAGGAACAGTTGGTTTATTTTTCTTCCTAAAAGAATTTTTACAATCTGATGTTTCCTCTGTGACTTGGGTACCTTTATTAGGTTTGGTTGTCTATCAATTTGTTTGCACCATGGGAATTTCTACAATACCCACTGTATTTGAAGGAGAACTTTTCTCCATTAAAGTGAAAGAACTAGCTGTAATGACCGCGTCTATTGCCTTAGGAGTGTTTACGTTTATATCGAAAATGATGATACCATTGATAAATAATTCAGTTGGTATATATACAACTTTCTGGATTTTTGGTGGTATTTGTATTGTCGTACCACTTATTATTTTTTACATTACTCCTGAAACTAAGGGTCGAAATCTCGAGGAAGTGGTAATGCTAATGAGGGGAAAGAAGCATGCACAAATAAATAGTTATTCTTGTTGATTTATACTTAAGAAACATCCACTGTTTTAGAAACTCTCTTTAAAATGGCATAACACTATTCTAGAATAAGTAATCATGTATAATTTTAAACTTGTGAAAATTATGATTTATTGTAATTAAAAAATTATAGTTAGTAGGGATCATCGGCAGCGATAAGAATCTGGTCTTTTCTGCGTGCACACTTATATGTAGATAAGACTTCACTGCGTCCGCGATAATCAGTAAATGAAGAGCTAAACATTAGTTTCTATACAAGAAAATGTAATTTAATGTGAAAATGAAACCATAGTACGTTTTTCTTTAGTCAAAATACTCTATGTTTACCTAACGGAAATATGGATGCTAAAGAGATAAAAAATAGTGGTGAAATTGTTCGAAGTAGAAACCAATATTTCATACAATTTATGTCTATACTATCTGGTAAGTTTTTAAAATAAAATTGTTTTTAGTATCGTACAAAATTTATAAAGTTTTCATTCCATTTGCATCAAATAACGACCCGAAATTTTCCTGAAACATGTGAGAATAGGGTTTCTCTTAGATTACTAAGGCAATGTGAAGATACTGATACACATTTTCGCACAAATATCAAATATCTTATTTATTTCACTTGCAAATATGACGATAGGTAATTTTTTAATCAACTACCTTGTAGTAAAACCTTTTTACGATCTTGTTTATTTTAAGTAACTCAAAGAAGAGAATATTTTTTTGGACGGACCATTTTAAAAGATTTAAGAAATGTAATTAAGAAGAAAATATGTCATTCTTAAGATGTGCGACATTGATGTTTTATAAAAACCATTTCTTCGCGTGAGAAATTTGAGTTGCTGCAATATTAAAATAGTTTTGGAAATTTATTTATCGCGATTGTCTGTAGTATGGCACCAATGGGTTTTTAATTTATAGAAACAAAATTTGTATAAGTATCCGGAATATACATGTCATAAAGTGTTAAGCTGCCTCAAATAAAAATACCATTCTTTATCTTAGTTTTGTTTTGTCCATGAATGAAGTAATCTGCTGGTATTGATAGACAGCTTGTATATTTGTACCGAGCATCAAAGCGGTTTAGTATTATTTTAGAATAAAATTTTTGCTCTTACAGGTTACGTCTTAGGAATCAATGTAGGCGCACATCTAGCATGGACATCGCCTGCTTTGCCCTATTTGACAAGTGAAACAGCCAAATTTTGTTTAACAAATAACCAAGGTGCCTGGATAGCATCCATAAATTCGCTTTCTTCAATCATTGGATCCGTGACTAATACTCTTTTAGTTGATCGAATAGGACGCAGATTCACGATACTCGTATTTGCTGCATCTGATCTGATATCGTGGATTTTAATCAATATTGCCGACAACTACAGCTTTCTTCTGATAGCAAGAATTGTCGCTGGTTTCAGCATGGGAGGATCATTCACTTTTCTTCCTCTCTATATAGGCGAAGTAACAGCGAAAAAAATCCGAGGAAGGTTTCTGGCTTTTGACAGAATTTGCGTAAATCTTGGTGTTTTCCTCATCACAAGCCTTGGAGCCTTTTTTCCATACAAAACAATGAACTTAGTTATGATCTTTTTCGCAGTTCTTGCCGTATGTACGTTTCCACTAATGTCAGAAACACCATACTATTACTTGATGAAAGGCCGAGATAAGGAAGCGATTCAAACACTAATGAAATTATCTGGAGTGACAAGATCTGAAATTATAATGACGGACATTGAAAGAATGAAAAAGGCTATCGAAAGGCAAGACCCTGAAAATAGTAGCATAAAAGAATTGATTAAAGATAGGGGCAGCCGAAAAGCATTTATTATTATGCTTCTTGCTTATATGTCATATGCTTTTTCAGGCACCATTGCTATTCAGGCATATTCCACAGTAATTTTTAAACAAAGTGATTCTTCTTTGGCACCAGAATATTCTGCAATGATACTCACAGGAGTTCAAATATTTTCAGGATTGCCTTCGACACAGTTGATTGATTATTGGGGACGCAGACCAGTTTATGTATTTTCAGGTATAACTTCGGCTATTGGATTGGGAACTGTGGCTTTATATTTCTTCTTAAAAGACTTCCTAGGAACTAATGTTACGTCTGTGAGTTGGCTACCTTTGTTTGGTTTGGTTTTATATCAATTCATGTGCAACTGTGGAATATTGACAATACCCACTGTGCTTGTAGGAGAGATTTTTTCGGTTAAAGTGAAGGGGACAGCTGTAATGATTGGAGCAGTTTTTTTAGCAATATTCTTATTCACCACTAAAATTATGACACCCTTGCTGAATGATTCATTGGGTATTTATACAACGTTCTGGATTTTTTCGAGCGTTTGCCTTCTAGGGCCACTTGTTATTGTATATATTATACCTGAAACTAAGGGTGCAAATTTAGAAGAAGTATTACTTTTATTAGGTGGCGAGAAAGAGAAAAAGCGGACTAATATTCCTTGTCAACTTAAAGTTCAGACAATATGAATCAATAAATTGTAAGTGGTTATCATCGTTAGTGATAATAATGTGGACTTTCTGCATTCAATAATTAGATAAGACTCCACTCCATCCGCGACTATTAGTGAATGAAGAACTGAATATTAGCTCCTATAGAAGACAATGTAATTGAATGTGAAAATTAAAGGACAGTAACTTTCTCTATTGTCAGAGAAACTGTATGTTCATCTAACATAGATATGGATGCTAGCGAGAACAAAAATAGTGATAAAATTGCTCAAAGTAGAAACCAATATGTCGTACAGTTTATGTCCATGCTAACTGGTAAGTTTTTAGAATAAAATTGTTTTTAGGACCTTAAAAAATTTGTAAAGTTTTCGACCAAATTGCTTCAAATTCGATTGTTATTGAATTTTTTTTTGAGTTTCATATGGCTCCTGTGGACGCAGAAACTACAAAATATTATAATAAAGTTGTAGATTTTGATTAATTTGGTATAAAACTACAACTTTCTGATTAATCTTACGGAAATGTTCATTTTCATGTGATTAAAGATAACGCAGACATTTAATTATGCTTTTATAGTCTTAGCAGTATAAATGAAACACGCGAGAATCAATTTCCTCTTGGATTACTGAGGCATTAAGAAGATAACGAGGATAATACTTTAATACTGATACACATTGTTGTAAATGTCAGACAAATATCTTATCATTGATGCAATTTTTTAGTCAACTATCCCATCTATCTCTGTCTTATGTAATTTCTGCCTCCTACATTTTTTTCGTGAATTTAATCATCAATTTCCAACTAAAAAAGATGAATTGGGAACAAAATATGTAAAAGTTGATATTTCTACCAAGAAAAGATTTTAATTTAAAAATATAATAGTTGAATTGAACCAATTAAGACAAATTTTCCACAAAGTAGTTGTATTCTTAGGCAAAACAGATTCATTTTCATCCAAACAGTTGCACTTCCAACCAAAAAAGATGACATTTCTACCAAAAGAAATGAATTTTCAAATCAAATAGACGAATTTTCAAAAAAGAAGATTAATTTTCTACCAAAACAGATAAATTCTGAATAAAATACTTCAATTTTAACCCAAATAGTTGCATATACAACCAAAAGGTTAAATTTCTACCAAAATAGATGAATGTTCAAACAATTACATCAATTGTAAACCTAATAGTTGAATTTCTAAGTTAAACAAAATTCAACCAAAAATGGAATAGTTCAATTTTTACTTTAAAAAATTAATTATCATTAGAAAATTCACAAATTCTATAGAAAACAGTTGAGTTTTCTACCGAATTGTTGCATTTTTAATCTAAAAACGTAAATTTCCAACAAAAGAATGACATTTCAACAACATTATTGTTTGGGAAAATTAATCTTTAACCAAAAAAAAAGGAACTTTTATTAAACAAGTCAATTTTTTTATTAACGAGATGAACTTTCAACTAAAATTATGAATCTCCAATTTTCCACCTAAAAAGTTAAATTTCCTACCAAAAATGTAATGGTTGATATTTGAGACAAAACATATTTAAATTTTATATAAAAAGTATTTCAATTTAACCAAAAAGACGAATTTGGAAGAAGATACATGAATTTTAAACTAAAAGATCCATTTTCGACCAAAAATAGAAGAGCTGTATTTTCAATTGAAATAAAGTCGTGGCTGCGGGTACCCAAATTTCGATACAAATAGAGCTGGAAAAAGAGCAATTTATACCGAAATTTTGGTGCAAATAGCCAGAATTTTTGGTCCATGTAGGCACTTTCTTCAAAAATAATTTTCAAGAAAAAATACCAATCTACAACAAAATAGTAAAACTGTCAAGAAAAGAAATGACTTTTGTAACGTAAAATTTTTAAACTTTCTTAATGATAAATCTTCAACTAAAAACAACGAATTTTTAACAACTTAGTTCAACTTATGACCAAATAATTGAATTTTCTACAAAATTGATGAATTTTCAAGACAAAATGACGAATCTTCAACAAAACAGTTGAATTTTAACCCAAAATAATGATTTTTTAACAAAACTGTTGAATTTTCAACAAATTAATTCAATGGTAATAAATTGAGAGGCACATTTCCTGAGCGCTTTATATCCATTTTAGTTGGATTTAATTTTAACTTTATTATTTATGTTTTATTTTGTGTCTGAAGATCAAATACCAATCCTTATTTCGTTCTTACTGTGAAAGTCCGTGATAGAATTGTTAATATAAAATAACTTATATATCAGGTTATTAATTTTCTATAAAACTCCCGGATGATATCGTATGTAATTTTGATTCAATTCATCCTTGGTTTTGCACGTTGATAGATATTTAAATTTATATTTTTAGGCTTCTGTTATTAACAGTCATATGGTTTTATTGTTTGTAAAAAAAGACACCTTCATCTTACATAGAACATATGTTTTACTTTAAGAAGAATAAAGAAATTATTAAGAGCATATATTAAGTGAAAATACCTTTCTCACCGTCTTTTAATTCACATGAAAGATGTTTCGTGTTATTTTGGATAAAAATTTTTGACTTACAGGTTACGTCTTATTAATTGATGTAGGTGCACATCTCGCATGGACGTCGCCCGCTTTGCCCCATTTGACAAGTGGAAATGCCAAATTTTCTGTTACAAATGACCAAGGTGCTTGGATAGCATCCATTGTGTCACTTTCTTCAATTATTGGACCCGTGACTAATACTCTTTTAGTGGATCGAATAGGACGCAGATTCACATTACTCGTATTTGCTGCATTTCATCTAACATCATGGATTTTAATTAATTTTGCCGAAAATTACAGCTTCCTTATAATAGCAAGATTTGCCGCTGGTTTCAGTTTGGGAGGATCCTACAGTTTTGTTCCTGCCTATATTGGTGAAGTTACAGGAAAAGAAATCAGAGGTAGGTTTCTCGCTTGTGACAGAATTTGCGTCAGTCTTGGCGCTTTTCTTATCACAACCCTTGGAGCTTTTTTTCCATACAAAACAATGAACTTAATTATGATTTCCCTACCAATTATTGCAATTTGCTTATTTCCCTTCATGGTGGAAACTCCGTACTATTATTTGATGAAAGGCCAAGATGAGAAAGCAGTTAAATCACTAATGAAATTATCTGGAGTGACAAGATCTGAAATTATCATGGTGGACATTGAAAGAATGAAAAAGGCTATGGAAAGCCAAAAACCTGAAAGTAGTAGTATGCAGGAATTAATCAAAGATCGAGGTAGCCGAAAGGCAGTATTTATTATGCTTCTTGCGTATATGACATACGCTTTTTCAGGCACCATGGCTATTCAGGCCTATGCTCAAGTAATTTTTAAACAAAGTGGCTCTTCTTTGGCGCCGGAATATGCTGCGATGATAATCACAGGTGTCCAAATATTTTCAGGTTTCCCTTCGACACAATTGATTGATCATTGGGGGCGCAGACCAGTTTATGTATTATCAGGTATAACTTCGGCTATTGCATTAGGCACCGTGGCCTCATATTTCTTCTTAAAAGACTTTGTAGGAACTAATGTTACGTCTGTGAGCTGGCTTCCTTTATTTGGCTTGGTTCTATATCAATTCATGTGCAACTGTGGAATTTCGACAATACCCACTGTGTTTCTAGGAGAGCTTTTTTCTATTAAAGTTAAAGGAATGGCGATAATGATTGCATCAGTTGCTTTAGCAATATTCTTATTCACCACAAAAATTATGACACCCTTGCTGAATGATTCGTTGGGGGTTTATACAACGTTCTGGCTTTTTTCAGGCGTTTGCCTTCTAGGGCCACTTATTATTGTATATATCACACCTGAAACAAAGGGTGCAAATTTAGAAGAAGTTTTAATTTTAATGAGTGGCGGAAAAAAAACAAAACGGACTGATATTTCTTGACAGCTTTAAATGAAATTATAATGCTGATAGCAAATAAAGAATTTAGACAACACCTGAGTTTTTCCCTTTTTGCGGTAATTCTTTTTCCGTATGTATCATATCAAAAAATATATAGTCGTATCAGTATCATATCATCAGAAATGATATCCAAAATCAATGATATCAAAAAATACTGTTATATTGTTGGATTATTCTGTTGCATATCAAATTAATACCTTTAGATTTCGTGTGCGTGTTGCAAGATTAATAAGTGCAACTGACTATACGATTATTTCATATGCGATTCCTATTCGAGGAGATAACTTTTTTCAATACGAAGCTTTGAGTGACTCAAGTTTTATTTTAACAGTTTAGCTTGAAAATGTTCATGATAAAAGTGATTTCAACATGAAGCGACACCAATACTTTTTTCGCAGAAATCATTTTTTACATAATACTGTTATTAACAAGGAAGAAGATGATGGCGTAATATCTCGAAGAAGGAAAGCTTATTTTGTTTAGTTTATGTCTATTCTGGCCGGTAAGCATACGCAGACCGAACAATTATTTACCAATAATGTTATAATCCTTACCGAGAATCACATGGTTATCACAAGTTACATATTAATGATAGACCTCGGCGCACTTTCAGCATGGCCTTCTTGGGTATTACCCTATTTAACAAGTGATAAATCAGAATTTTCTGTCTTAGTCGAAAAAGGTTCCTGGCTGCCATTTATTATCAACATTTCTGCCTTATTTGCAAATATACCTGCTCCTATAATTATAAATCGAATAAGAAGAAAGTATACACCTCTAGTATTAAATAGGTGTCCTATAACTGATATCTTCGATTCTAGTAAATATTTTTTATAATTACACTATCTTATTAATACCAAGACTTCTTGCTCGATTATTGCCGTTAACCCATTCATCCTTCGTGGATAGGCTGACTCAATACTTTTTCTTGAAGAGGTAGCATGTGGCCGTTTTTTCCCTGAGTATGTTCAGGGTCAGTCTCCTCGCGATGTCGACTAGGATCATCATTGCTGAAAATTTTACGCTGTGCAAAAATTGTGTTTTTTTTCGTAATTCTTTCAAAATTGTAGACTTACGTAAAATAGATTTTATTTAAAATGGAAGTAAAGGAATATCTATGCGCCTTTTGATGCATAAGTAAAAAGTATAAGGATAATTTATTTAAATAAAAACTTTCATTTAAATCAAACTTCTATGGGTTCATGTGTAAGATTTGATTTAAAAATATGAGTGAAACAAGTTTGAGTTTGTTTGAATCAAACAAATCGGTATCTCAGTGAGTGTTTGAAATTTCTTTGGCAGTGCAAACTGTAGAGATTAGATTTCAGAATATATTATTCTTTTCTTAAAGGCCTGGTCCCAAAGGGCTAAGCTCCTCGCAGCTCCTTTTTCTGGTACCTGCGATATTTTTCCGATACGACACAAAACCGAGCGATACAAAACCGAGACTGGAAGGTGAATATCGTATCGGTATCTTCCCAGTATTGAAAAATATCGCTCGGCGGCATCACTAATATAAACAAGATTAGGGGTTTTATTGAATTATTTTTTATTAATTCGAATATTCAACTTATAATCTATAATGTAGCCTAAACAAGCAAAGAAACTGTCTTAAAAATGAATGGATATAATTTCTTGAAAGTGAT
>CAKNWU010230679.1:0-10996 GCA_932072015.1 Andricus quercustozae | reverse complement strand
AAAAAATATATGGGTAGTTATAAAAATGCTCTCACCGGAAATATTAAATATATATACACTTTTAGAGAAGAATAAAAATGTTTTTTTTTTCATATTTATCACTGTGAGGTGTGATAAAATAGAGAGAGAAAAAGGAGAGAGACAAAACAGTTCCGAGACTCTGGATTTATGGTCACCGACAGCCCCAAAACCGAAACTAAATCCAGATTTGACTGCATTTAATATTGGCTATGCATTTTCTTACATTTTTCGATAAGCTGAACGTTCAAAGCCCTTTACGATATTTTTTCTTCCTGCTTAATCTATCGTAAAATCTGGAAAAGTAGATCATTAAATTTAGGGGTATATTTAGAAAATAGTGTACTTCTTAACTCTTATGAATAATTCTTTGAAGTTTCATTGAAATATCATAAAATCTTGGGATTTTTTTAAGCTTTTGAAAATTTGTTCGAATCATTTTAAATTCCTTAAAATCTTTTGAATTCTTAAAAATTTATAAGTCTTCATAAATACCTTGAAATATTAGCATGTCTGTTAAAATCTTTGAAATTCCTCAATTCCCGTGAAGTTGCATGAAATTTGATAATATTCCTTGAAATATTGAGATCCTGGAAAATGCATTAAAATAATATATGCAGATACTTTAAAATCCAAAACGATGACTAATAACCTAAAAATCTTATAGAACTTCTTTGAATCCGTTAAAAATCCCTTAGAATATTTTACAAGATCCTAAAACTTTATACCCTTTTTAAAAACTCTTAAAAATTCCTTGAAATATTTTATAAATCCCTCCAAATCTTTTAATAATCTGAGAATTTTTAAATTTTACTCAAAGTTTTAGACTTTCCTTGAATGTAATCGGTTTACAAGCAATTTCCACTAAATTGAATTTTTCGGTCAAAATTAGTCTAAACTTCTGATAGAAACAGAAATCTTCCGATGTAGACTATTGTTACCACGAAAAGTATCTATCTGAACTAAACCAGTATCTTTCCATTACAGTTATTTGATGCTTAAAAAAACTTTTTATTTCAAAAGGATCATTTAATTTTGAGATTGATTTCATTATCTTTTTAAATTAACAAAACTATATTTTATTTTCAAGATGCAAACGTTATGGAACCTAATAGTGAACAATGGTTTATTGTTTATGCTGGCAAATACTTTAGAGTAAGAGTAAATCCTGCAAACAAAGCGGTGGAAAGCATCACCCTAGCATCTAAAAATGAAAATGAAGTTGCACAAGGTCGAAGAGCCGAAGAGGTTGATATAGCTGGCTTCAAATTTTTTGTCATCAGAGGGCCCCCTCATTCAGAAATTATGGGAGCTGAGCTTCCCAGGAGACCAGCTCCACCTATAGTTGTGGACAATTTTCGTGATCTAATTTCTTAAATAAAAACATGATAAACTGAAAATTGCTCTGGTAATGTACCGTTATGTTGTTGAACAGCAAAAGTAATTGTTCACTGATGTGATCAATTTTGTTCTCCTACTGCATGATTTTTTTGTACACGCTTACGATGAATTTAATTACACCCGACTCTCGGCTTAGCCACAGTGTTGGGGTTAGCCTGCAAGTAGCCCTGTTGCTCAATCGGGGGTATCGAAACGCAAAAAGTCAGGGCCATCTGAACCGTTTCCAATTGACATTCATAATATTGCACAATCTCCGCATCTGAGTACCCGCGCACTGCGCCTTTCCGCTACGCTGCTGGTGTTTTTCAGACAAGATTCGAAACCACCTCTTGCTTCGCGCACAAATTTAATTTAGAATTTCTCAATATCGAAAAAAATTAAGCATTTTTCTGATATTAAAATTTATAAACGTTTTCTGTCTGAGATTATTCAAGTATAATTCAGAAGAATTCAAAGGGATTCGATGTGTATTCAAAGGAATTTAAGTGGATTCAAGATTTAAGAATATAATAAAAAATATACTAAACAATATATTTAATTAGCGCTTGTATGTAAATATCCAGCAAAAAATTTATTTGGAAAGATAATTGTTTTTACATGTATCTTTATCACAAACTAGATAGGAACCTTCATTTGAACCATTGATTTATCAATAAAAACGATTTTGGAACCAATATTCGCAAATGCGTGGGAAAACTGTTTATTCACTCACTGCGTTGGAGATTTTATGAAGAACATATTAATGAATTATAATTTTAATTTTCATTCATTATCAATACAGGCTATTATACATTTTATTATGTAATTTTTAAATTATAAACTAAATAACTAAATAGAAATTTTCGGATAAACCGTGAGTAAATTGTTGGTAATTATACGGGAGATTTACATATACATTTTTGAGCATTAGATTTAAGATTTGCTATATTAATATATGGTTGTGGTTTCGAAGGATTTTAAAAAAATTCAATAGTTTCGGATAATTTGAAGGATTAAAAAATTTGTTCGAACATTTTACAAAAGGTTTATAATACATTTAAAAGATTTTCAACCACTGCAAATTATTTCTACGAATTCCAAAATAATTTAGATGCTTTACTATTGGAGTTACAAATAACAATTTACATTTCAAAATCGCTCTTATGGTCGGTATGGATTTACGTACGCGGACATAGATTCGGATAAACTTCAGGCGTTTTAGGCCTAAAGTGAACCCTCTGGGTTGAAAAACGAGTCTCCGGGACATTTTTCAAGTTGGAACTTTGAAAAACCATTTTTCGAAAGAAATGAATCTAAGATTGGCGAGTGACATAAGCACACATGCTATATTTTTTCTTCGAGCATGAAATATACCTACTTTCGGTACTTTCGGGACATGTGAAGTCACAATCCTCAAACTGTAATATGATTATCGGAAACCTGGGTTGTGTTTGAGAATTGACTAGGAGTACTGGAAGTACTGGCGTGACGTCATACAAATTACTGCTGTGAAAATGGCGAAGGGTGATGAGAACTGTTGCAGTGATGCCAACGTAGACAAAATTATTATTTGGAGCGTTGCGATTGGCTATCGAACGAAAAACTGCATCAATCATGGCGATTACCTGTAATTTTGCGTGACGTAATTTTTACTGTAATTACTGGATTTAAAAGCATGTGCAATATCACTGGGAGCAAGATGGTGGCAATAAGCTTGCTAATTTCAGAAAATAGTATTGATTAATTAATTATTATATTTTATTATATTAAATAATTAATTGATTGAACAATCAATTTATAAAGGGCTTTCACATAAATACAAAAATGTAGGAATAGGTAAAGCAAAAGTTGCTCAATTAATTATTAACAAAAATCATAATTAATAATTGCCAAACGGTTCTGATACCTGACGAGAAATATGTAATCACGCGCATGGCAACCCTCGATAGCGCTCAGAGTGCCGCTCAGTAACGCGTAGAATGCGTTTCATTTCCCGCACTTTTGGCATTTGCAGCGTGGAGTCTCTCCTCGATGGTAAAGTCTGCTGATGTGTACGTTAGAATTTTTAGCTTGAATAGTTTTAAAAGTAAAACTATTAAAAGTTTTAATAGCAGAAAAAAGACATTATATCCAAATAGGCGATACGGTGAAAGTGCCCACAACTTTGTACGACGACGAGTTGCAAGGGAACTACGTAGTATATTTGGACGCTAAAAAAGTTCGAGAACCTCACCCGCAAAGGATGGCTAAGGATGGGCGCCTCGAAACCGCGATCGTATCGGGAGCCCGCCCACAAAAATTGTTGGGGAGGCGGCTCACCTGCGCGGTCAATGTCCTGACCCAGCCGGCGCCAGCATCCTACGCTTCGGCTGCGGGGAGCCCGGGGTTAGGAAGTCAAACTGTCCGACTGCGGGCCCATCTGGCCTTCGTAGTGTTTTTTTTTTTAATATAAATCGATCTTTAATGTATTATTTAATGGTGATACTAAAGCGCATCGTAAACAAGTACAACACATTTGCTACACATCACGTTGGGAGCATTCAAATGCTACATGCTCCGAGGCAAAAACAAATCGAGCAATGTTTTTGTTAGTTGATTTTGTGAATATTTCGTATACCTTCTTTATTTTTTGTGTTTATTATTCGTTTAGCCTTATTATTTCGACCTTCCTGTACGCTACTTTAGAATGTAAGAGATACCGGTAAACTCGGTAAACTTCGATTTCCGATGTAAACTTTAGGATTTAGCGTAGAATATCGTGGTCTCAGTAATAACTATTAGATTTAGGTTAATATTTTTGCGAATATTGTCACAGCCTCGATTGGTTTTGATATTGCTGGATGAAAAATAATTGGAAAGTCGTGTATTAGACGTACTGGATTATATATTGACTGCTCGAGTAGAACTATCGAATGTTTAAGCATCTGGAATAATGTACAAGCTAAACCTTTTATCGTATCGGTGGGCGACGCAATGACAGGTTTGGACTTGGGACCTTACAGATTTTGCTCCTAGCTGGCCCATTGCCTCATTTGGCCCCTTTGTTCACTTTTTGAGCCCTCTTGCGTTGGTTTAATTTGATACTTTTTTTTTACTTTTGTGTGCAAAAGTCTAGTCAGTGAGTAGGGTTCTCGCACGGAATGACTGTTTTGTTTGACTCCTTTACTTCATTAATAAAGTACCGAATCATTTTGTCACGTTTTAATCCAAGTGGTCATTGTGCTTGTTAAAGAACCACCTCTGTGCTACCCATCCTCATGCAATCCTTACTTTCTCCATTTCAGGTTTCTTTCAACTTTAAATAAAATCATAGGTTCCGTTTTTCTTTAAGTTTTAAACACCGAATTTGTCGGGCTGTAATGTCGTTATTTTAATTAACCTTCATTCGCTAAGGGGCTAGGCAATAAACCACCCATCGCAACGTTTAATTTTTAAAAGTCAAGTTCAAATATCTTCCAGTAATAAAATGAAAGTTTTTAAAACTATTATATGCACAATAATTTTATGTCATCCAGGGTAATCCGTAAGGTGTTAAAATGCTTCAGTCAGCGGTAATGTTAAATATTTCTTTGAAACATTCCTTTACAACGAAAATCTAAAAATCTAGGTAACAGGAAGTTACTATTGAACTACAGGGCTAAATAATGTTTTATTATTGATATAATGCAGTTATCCTTTCACGCGTTTCCAAAATCCCAAAAACCTATTTTTCTTTGTTTCAATTATTAGTATTGATGCCACAAAGAATGCTTTTCGTGCATTTGAACATGAGCAAATTAATGACGATGTAATATCTTATATAAATTACAATTTCACAAGCTTGGTTGATTTTACTGATAATAATATTCACTTGAGATATGAAACTAGGTATTTTATCAGCACAAGGACAGCGTACAGGGTATAATGAATGTTATCATTAATTTTAACAGTTTGTTTAGGTTTAAAAGATATCGTAATGTATCTTCCGTATAGTCTTTACTGCATATATTGTAGTGAATATATTCAAAATTTCTCAGTCGTTATTTAGAAAATCTGCATAAGAAATGAAGATCCTTATCAGCACTCTCCTTCTTATCTTTGCGGTTTTTCTAAATTTAAATGGTGAGTGTACTCAATGTAATATGAATCTCGATATAAGTATTATATATTACATAAACTAACAATTACATGTTTTTAAAGGTTAAGCTTACATTCCAAATACGCACTTATGGAAACATTTTAAGTTAACATATGTTAGACTCAAACGCGCATTGACTTACAATTGATCAAATTTGTTAAGTTTAAGCTTCAACATGTTCAAGTTTTAAATTAAATTCTCTCTAAATTGTGGATGTCTAACTATTAGTGTATTCCTAAGGCTTTTGTTGATTATTCATCTAATTCCAAATACTTAAGATTTTGATCTCATCGAAATAATTCGACGTGGATTCTAAAGATTTTAGAAGAATTCATAAATGGTCGATTCAGTAACAGTTCACCCGTCGACCAAAGATACTGAATTTGGAAATAGTTGAAAAGAATTTCATGTTTTGAGAAGAATTCAAGAAATAAAAAATAAATCAAGTAATGTCCTGAATTATTCAAGAGAATCCAAAGATCTTTATAATAATTCAAAAGCTTCCAAATTAATTCTAAGAAATCGATATAATTCTAAAGAATTCAAAATAAACTAATGAATTTATAATAATTTCCGAATTATCTTATCTCACTGAAA
Source organism: Andricus quercustozae (assembly GCA_932072015.1). Taxonomy (NCBI): domain Eukaryota; kingdom Metazoa; phylum Arthropoda; class Insecta; order Hymenoptera; family Cynipidae; genus Andricus; species Andricus quercustozae. Next base: position 4,884 of record CAKNWU010230679.1, on the reverse strand, counting down.
TTATTGGTGATAAGCACACCAAATCTCGAAGAATCTAGCCTAAATTTCCATTTGTTCCATGCACCGAATTTCGGTGAGCCAATATTTTATCTGAAAAATGTAGTACGCAAAATATGCACCTGTATAATGCATACATTAGAAAATTAATATTGTTTCGGTTTTGAATTGTACAATCTTAAAAAGTATTTTATTTTTGGCAAATGGATTAGGCCGTTCGGCCCGGGGTGACGTCAGTGATCCTCCCGAGTGGCCAGGTTCTGTTCGTTGACCGCGAGGTTTGAGCGGGGCCGGGTGCACTTGGCTCTTTGTTGGATATCGTCCAACTACTCACAGGTCCAGCGAGCCCAGAAGTGGTCTCGGAGGCCTTTGACTAAAGTCCAGTGTGTTGCGTGATCGAAGGGTGTATCGGCCATGGAGGGCCGCAGCATAGAGGTGAGTGGCCTGCCGGTGAGGAAGTGAGCAGGCGTCAGGACCTCGATGTCCCTCTAAATGTTAAATAGCCAAAATGTGGAGCCGAGGGAGGGATGAATTTCTAGGTGATTCCCTGATGGGCAAGACTTCCTTTGACGAGTCCCCAATCCATCTGTGCGGCGCGCAGCAGGCGTCGTTGTCCCCCCACATTTCTTGGAGTTGTCCGCGTCGGCCGGTGTAACGGTCGAATGCTTCTAGGAAACTCTGCGTCGTGAGGTCCCTTGTTCGTCCTGGCTCCACGCCGGTCCGGAAGTAGGCGGCAGACGTAATCACCCGGGCAGTTGACAGGGTGACACATGTGCAACACATCACGTTGGTAGCATTCAAAGGCTACGTGCTCCGAGGCAAAAAAAAAATCAAGCATTGTTTTTGTTATTTGATTTTGTGAATATTTCATATACCTTCTTTATTTTTGGTGTTTATTATTCGTATACACTTATTATTTCAAACTTATAATATGCTACTTAAGAATACCGTCGTATAAGCTACAGGCGCGTCGAATGGCGTGCAAGTACGTCGCGCGGATCCTTGCGTGTAGGCTGCGGAGGTGAGCCCAGTCGATGCTAAGCCGAGCAAGGTGGCTGCATCTGTCCAGGATGTTTGGATACTTCTTATCGGGAGGGAGTGCTGTGTTGCCAAGCCTGCCGCCGACTCACAAGAGGCCGGTGTCGTTTACAAAGGGCGCTAGTCCTCTCAGCGCGCTGTCACGCCGGATTGGCTGACCCCGCTAGAATTGTGCGAGTTCGGGTCCGAAGTGTATCTTCAGGCTTATTTTGACGCAGATCACGTATTCTCTATGTAATCCGTTCAGGCTCGAGGCTGGTTGCTCGTCGGTTGGCGCCGCCTGGGCGATCGTGCAACTCATATTGGTTGGCTCGGTGGGTGGTCTGGGTGTGGAACTCGAGGGTGTCCAAATTGAAGGTGTCCTTCCTTCAATCAGGCGGGTCCGTCCCACCATAGGCTGGATTGGGAGAGGCCTGGGATGGCAGTGCCTCTGGTGGCGATATCAGCCGGGTTCTTTCTGGTTGAAATGCAGTGCCATTTCGCGTCGGATACTAGTTCATGAATGTGTATGATGAGGTCGTCCACCAAATTGTTTCGCGTCGGAGCATCCGGGTGAAGCCAAAGGAGCAGTATCTGTGTCGTGGTCGCTGGTTCTGGAGTGGAGTGCTGCGGCTGTTTATCGACGACTCGCATCCCCGAAGGCATGCAGCTCGATCCTTCGTGATTGATGCTGTCGAATCCAGCGTCGGATGATGATCTTGTCCACTTCCTTTATCGTCTCCTGAAACGCGAGCCACTTGCGGGCCCAGGATTCAGGCACGCGCGTATCCCAGTCTATTTTGGCTCGCCTCAGGTCTCGGAGCCACCCCGGTGGGTGAATTGGCGGTTGCTGAGTGCGGGTGGAGCGGCAAAGCGGAAGTAGTCCTGCGCCGGATCCAAGGTGATCCCCAGTTCATTGACCGATCCGTCGGTCGAGAATAGGAGCCATGTCGGCGCCGACTCGAGGTTTTCTGCGCCGACTCGAGGTTGTCTGCGCCGCTGAGGAATTCGTCGACGTCAAGTGTGACGTGAGGAGAACGTATTGAGTTGCTGGGATGTCGGAGCTCTGGCTCCACAGGATCTGCTTGAGGTGGATGTCCTGGGGTCGGACCCGGATCTGTCGGAACATCATCCTGACGTCAGCGCAGTAGGCGATTCGGTGAGTTCTCTAGCGGGTGACCACTACATCACGTCGTTGAGACGTTACGTCGATCAGTTGCTTTTGGTGCAGGGAGCCGGAGAGAAGTAGCCACCCATAGATGTTGGCATCGAGGGTGACGCCCCCCCCCCCCTCCAACGGAGTGCGGAACCTAGGATCGGCCATCTGGAGTCACTGGGTGCAGTCTGCTGCCCCGGTGGGCAGGGGCAGGGATAGGGTGTTGATTCCGATGCTTTGAAGTCTATAGGCCTTGAAACGAAGCGAGCGGTTCAGAAGCGTGTCCCAGAGGTGGATGCGAGTGCGTAGACGGGCGTCGTCTGTCCCAGAGGGTGACCAAGGCCGTGCGGCAATGAACTGTCATGGGTGTGGCGGTGGTGGGGGGGGGGGGGGCTGGTTTCGCGCGTTGCCATCGGAAGTCGGGCGCGCTTCGCAGGGATAACGGCGAAGGGGCCTGTTCCAGCGCGCTCTTCCTCGAGGATTAGCGTGTGGTGCTGTCCGCCGCACGTTCTGCGCGATGACGACAAGCTCTGAATGCCTCGCAGCAGCCAAGGTAGTGCGCCTCTTTGCAAGCGGGGCAGGGACCGGTTGCAGCGGCGGTCGTCACGAAGCTGCTGAAGGCATGGGAGCTGGCCTGGGCGCGAGGGAGATCCATGGCGGTGGAGGTGCGGGCTGTGTTGATCGGCTGCAGGATCAGACAGCGCTTTTGGGGGTAGGTGGTGAGCTGGCTGAACGTCGGGAAGCCCCTCGCGGTCGATGCTGTGGTCCTCCTTGGCTAATCTTCTCCTCACAACTGCACCTTGTGTTCGATTCCATGTTGAGGCTTGCTGCTGTGATGAACCAATCGTCCCATTGAGCAACTGGACGGCCTTGAGATGGTCGTGTTCTAGGACCCGCCGCTGATCGTAACGAGACTCCAGAGCGTCCCAAGCTATTTCGTAGGTCGGTCCGGTGATCGGGATGCAGTTCAGCGCTTCCTACGCTTCCCTGGACGCACGACTTCAGGAAGAAGAACCTCTCAACGTCGTTCAAGGTTAGCGTACTTACTCGTTTCTCCAGTGGCTGGGTTCATGACGACGTCCGGGTGGTGCTCGGACATGACTAGACGGAGACACAATGTCGAGCGAACATTCCGGGAGTGGAAGTAGGAGTGGAGATGAACGAGAAGAAGAGGCAGCTGACGAAGCAACCGGTGGGGCATCGACGAAAACCTCAATCCAACACTGAATTTACTGAATTCTCTAAATTCCCTGAATTCTCTGAATTTTCTGAATTGTCTCAATTCCTTGAATTCTCTGAATTGCCTAAATTTGAAAGAATTCAGAATATAATTATTACATTAAGCCATATCACTTTCGGGGTAGCGCGACTCAGTCGTTGAGGAAGGGAGTAATGTGGAGTAGGGGTTATAGATTTCTTACATTGATCTAGAATTCCCGTGTTAATTATTTAAACAACATGTTCGTTTCGCATTACTGCTCCCATCCAAGTTGCTGATCAATTTCTCTAGCGATCACCTCAAATGAAGAGCCTCACAATCTAATCATGTGAAACTCCCCACTCGGGCCCATTAGTATCCAAGGTATTTGTTTTTCAGGCATCATTCACCCCACTGGCACTCTTTTTCATACATTTCTTATAAACTATTTGTCACCGCACTTTCCTGTCTTGGCACACCTCTCTCGCTTCCTTCACGTTTATGAATGTTCGCATGCATGCTCTTGTGTTTCTATGACTTCTTATTGCTCTTCGAATCACGATCTCATTCACACATTGGGCTCGTTCAAAAAATACGTAACGCTTTTTCCTGAGATTTTTAACATAATTGATACTTTTAAATGGAACTCGGTACCGTCATCAGTCTTGACCGGTCGCTTGTCCATTTAAGTCAAAGGTGACTCACGCAATTAAGTGTCATGGAAGTGTCGCATTATCCTACCCAGGCTTCGCCTCCCGGAGAAGATCTCCACGTATATGTAAGGGGTTATAAATGCTCTTATTGCCATTCGACCAAGGAACTTATTATGGTGTCCTCCTCGTTCTCGGCTGTCTAAATCCTATATACCCTCCTTGGGATTACCCGCGCAATAGATTGCTGGACACCCCCGCCCCTCAAGTAAAGTTTTTTTTAATAGTAGGTGTGTGCAAGTTTATCATTGGTGTAACACTCGAGGTTATCCCCCTCCCCCCGCCCTCTTAAAGGCGTTACGTATTTTTTTTTAAATAACAAGGAAGTTAAAAGAATGCGAAAGAATTTCATATTGATTTGTATTCCAAGCAATTTATAAGAATAAAAATTTTTGCATAGGATATAAAGAACTCATAAGAATTCAAAAGAATTGAATGTTAATTTGAAAGAATGCAAGTGTATTCAAAATAATTTTAATCATGCAATACACTACAACAGAGACTATTAATTACTAAATTAATTATTACAATATTATTATTATTATTAATAATTATTATTATTAACTATTAATTACCATTCTGCTGTTGGCTGCGAATGTTTAATAAAAACGAGGGGCCAACTTAAAATGCAGAGTGGTCGTATTAGACGTACACTCCAAGATAGCTTTTTTTTTAACATAGAGGTATCAAATTGTTTCATTTTAATTCTTTCAGTTCAGAATTTTTGAGTATTTAATTTTGAGATGGATACTTAACTGTTTCTTTATTGAAAATCTTTGTTTTCTTTTTACAGAATTGAATGCAGC
>CAKNWU010230642.1:2977-14550 GCA_932072015.1 Andricus quercustozae | reverse complement strand
TATATATATATATATATATATATATATAGAAATTCATTCTGTTAATAGTCCTAGGTTTACGGCAATTTGTTGATTTATAATGCACGCAGCATCATTATGTCTGTGCGTGTATTCTCTCTGAGCCATTACGCGACAAGCATCAATAATGTGCTCAATGGATTTGTTAGTATCTCAATATAATCGACACCTATCAACCAGGTCTCGATGCCCTCACCGTCTAGACATATATTAGATGAAAGTGGTAACAATAGTCAAAACGACTGCTTCCAGACAAAATTAGTGTAATTTATTGTGTCAAGACCATAAAACGAAACTAAACCGTATAACGTTTCGAAACATTTACCAGTTTTCTCATCAGATTAAAAATTTATATAAAATATAAATACAAATAAATAGTAATATTAATAAATTGATATAACACGACAATAGAAGCTCCAAAAAATTAAAAATTAGCTTACCATTGAAATCAGGTTAAAAAAGTTCAAATTAAGTTAAACAACAAAAATGAGTAGGAATTGTTGTGGTTGCTCGTTCATCTGCAAAAATTTTAAAAATGTAAATTCTTGAATGAAAAAGTTTGTTGAGTCGTAATTTTGAATATATTTGTAAAGAATTAGCCTGTGATCAAAAATAGTAATGATTAAAAGTATTAGGTTTTTTGAAGGTTATGTTAGACATGAAGTGAAATAAGATACATAAAAGGGAAAAAATTGTTTTACCTGAAACTAAGTTAAAAATAATGTCCAAAAGGCAAATTTAAATGTTTAACCCATCATGTGGGAATTTTGTTAAAATTATATACTAAAAACTGTTATTTTTGTGTAAGAATAATCGGAGCAACCGCAACAATCCATCGTGTTAATACCAATACTAACAACTCTGTATCCAACGGAGTGCGCAGACTCAAAAATGCAGGAGCGTACATATTAAAAATCAAATAGGAATACAAACAAAATTAAAATAATAAATATTATTAAAGTAAAATTTGTTCGTATGAGAATTCAAAAGACAATTGTAAAATATTATTACATCATTAAGGAAATTACAATAGTAAAAGACTTTAAGATATTAAAGAAACTAGCATAACTGATCAATAATCATCATATGTGACCGTCCGCGAAGAAAGAGACCTAATGCGTCAAAGCTCAATTTCACAGGACGGGCGATCATAGTAGAGTCCGCGAGCCAGCATTTGAGTATTGGGGATGCGTCTACGAAAAGCACCCCCTCCACCTATCAATACACTTTTAGGCACGAGCCAATGTAGCTCACGGACACGTTTCGTACAGGTATGTGGTAAGTGGTGGGGCTGGCTTTCGTAGGCCTCTCGTTCGGTCTCCGCGTACGCTTATCATGCCTATGTTTGTAGCTTAATAAAAAAAAAGTAATTAACTTAAACAATTTCTGATTATTGGAAATGAAAGAGTAACTCAGAAACTCTCGATTGGTGTAAGAAAATGAAAATCGATTTTTTCCGCATTAGGTCCCATTCATCGCGGACAGTCACATATAAGATTCTTTGAAAGTATTCAAATCCGAAATAATATTAATGCTTTTGTATCCTTCTCTCCTAATAAAATCCCTTTCAGAAAAACAGCGTTTATAATAATTAGGCTCCTCGTATAGAATTTCAATATCATCCTATTTTATAAAATTGATATCACCTGAATGTTTATAAGTTACATGCTGACTAATAGCTCTATGATATTTTTCTACAAGTCTAATTTAATATATTTATCTAAATTATGATCAGTTCTAAAAAAAGTTTTCAGGTTGTAATTATTAAGAAGTCTATTGATATTATTAGATATTGTTCCTAAAAATGGAATAGATATAATCTCTTTTTAACATTAATGACTTCATTATTATTATCTGCATCTAAAATAAATTGATCCCTAAATTCCAATTCTCTTAACCTTTTTTTAATGTGTTTCTCAACCAAAATATCAGGATAACTATTATAAAATAAATATTTCCTAACAATATTCAAATTGTCTGTATGAAAAATAGAATTAGATAAACGAATAGCCATATCAACTAAATTTTTAACTACACCAATCTTATGTTGCACAGGATGATGTGATAGAAAATTAAGAAATCTACCTGAATAAGTTTTTTTATGGAACCAATTTGTGATGATACTATTGTTTGAGTCTCTAATTACTTCAAGGTTTAAAAAACTTATAGAATTATTCTCTTTTGTTTCAAACGAAAATTTCAGTCTAGAATGGTAAGAGTTGAAAATTGAAAGTATATAATGAAGTTTATCACTTGGTATAATTAAAAACGAGTCTTCAACATAACGTGTGTAAGCTAGAATTTCAAAATTAATTTTTGAACAAGCCTAAGATTCCAAGTCTTACATAACTATTTCAGATAATATGGCAGAAATAGGAGATCCCATAGGGGTTCCAAAAGATTGTTTATATCAAATATCATCAAATTTAAATATTGTAGAATCTAAAAGATGCGAAATGCCTTTTTTGAATTCTTCTAATGGTATCTTAGTATGACAATCAATGAAACACCATCTGTCATTAATACTTTTTAATACCAATTCAGAAGGAACATTCGTGAATAATGAAGTAACACCTAAAGATGCCATAATATAATTATCAGGAATTATAACATCACTAATGCGTTCTTTAAAGGTTAATGAGTTTTTTCCATCATAATTGTACGTAGGTAAAGAATCAGAAATTATTTTACTAAGTGTTTTTGCTAATACATAAGTAGGAGTATTAACATAAGAAACTACAGGTCTAAGTGGACAATCTGCTTTATGTATCTTTGGCAGACAATAAATTCTTGCTAGGTTCGAATTAGTTATAATGAGATCTTTTCTAAATATATAAGAATTCAGATACTGCTGCATCCTACATTTATTAATCATATTAAATGTTTTATTTTACAATTTCTTTAAAGTTGTTATTGGGTCAGAGTCTAATTTGATATATGTACTAGAATCGTTAAGTAAATTCATCATTTTTTGTTTCTAATCATCATTGTCAATCAAAACTGTAACATTTCCCTTGTCAGCCTTAGTTATCATGATATCTTTATTGTTATTTATAAAGTAATTGATAAGTTTAATATTCTTAGCAATGATTCTATCTGAATCACTGATCTGTTTAGGTTTTTTTAGATAATCGGAAGCAAGAGAAAAAATCTTGTGTCGTAATTCCTCATGTGAGTTATCTGGCAATTCATCAATATTAGATTTTAAGTCTATAATATTTGAAAAATATGTTCTTGTTTATTTCTAACAAATTTAGAGTTAGATTTTTCTCCTAAACGTAAAATGTCATTAACTCTGTCTGAAACATCGGTTTTAGATATATTAACAATCCATGGATCTTTATAATCATAGCTATTATCTGATTCTAATCTATGTTTGTTTAATGTAATTGGATTATAATTATATTCTTAAAGTAAATAAATTAGTTTGTCATTAGGTTTTTTACTATGATGACTATTTTTATAATGCAAATTCAAGTTTTCTGGAAATTCAACAATGTTTTTTAGGAGTAAGGCTGGAATCAAAAGCGTCAATCTCGTTCTGATTGTTTCCATACATGAAATAAAAAAATTAATGTGACTGTGAATGTCTTTAATTTCTAATGATCTTAACTTTCTTTGAACGTTGTTTGAAATATCAGTTAATTTATCCTTACAAGATTTACTATACATATGGATCCAACTAAAATTAATCATGAAATTAGAAATATTCTTCAATTGAATTAAAATTGGAATCTAGGGATAGATTTATTTTAGAAGTAGATAATAATAATGAGGTTATTAATGTTAAAAAAGCTATTATATCTATTCCACTTTTAGTAACATTATCTAATAACATCAATAGACTTCTTAATAATTACAACATAAAAACTGTTTTCAGAACTGATCGTAAATTTGATAAATATATTAAATTAGGAAAAGATAAACTTAATATTTTAGACCGTTGTGATGTTATTTATAGTCACTTGTACCTGTGGTATGATTTATGTTGGCCAAACCAGTCGTCCACTTAGAATAAGAATAAAAGAACATAAAGATAATATTAGACTTGCAGAAAAATATCATAGAGCTATTAGTCAGCATGTAACTTATAAACATTCAGGTGATATCAATTTTATAAAATGGGATGATATTCAAATTCTACACGAGGAGCCTAATTATTATAAACGCTGTTTTTCTGAAATGGTTTTTATTAAGAGAGAAGGATACAAAAGCATTAATCTTATTTCGGATTTGAATACTTTCAACGAATCTCATATGATGATTATTGATAAATTATGCTAGCTTCTTCCATATCTTATAGTTTTTTACTGTTGTAATTTCCTTAATGATCTAATAATATTTTACAATTGTCTTTTTAATTCTCATACGAACAAATTTTACTTTAATAATATTTATTATTTTAATTTTGTTTGTATTCCTATTTGAGTTTTAATATTTACGCTTCTGAATTTTTGAGTCTGCGCACTCCGATTGATACAGAGTTGTTAGTATTGCTATTACCACAATGGATTGTTGTGGTTCCTCCGATTATTCTTACACAAAAATAATAGTTTTTATTATATAATTTTAACCAAATTCCCACATGATGGGTTAAACATTTAAATTTTATTTTTTGGACATTATTTTTAACTTAGTTTCAGGTAAAACAATTATTTTTCCTTTTATATATCTCTTATTTCACTTCATGTCTAACATAACCTACAAAAAACGTAATACTTTTTATTATTACTATTTTTTATAACAGGCTAATTCTTTACAACTATATTCAAAATTACGGATCAACAATCTTTTTCATTTCAGAATTTAATTTTTAAAATTTTTGCATATGAACGAGATACTACAACAATTCCTGCTTATTTTTGTTGTTTAACTTAATTTGAACGTTTTTAACCTGATTTCAATAGTAACCTAATTTTTTATTTTTTAGAGCTTCTATTGTCTTGTTATATCCATTTATTATTATTACTATTTATTTGTATTTATATTTTAGATCAATTTTTTATCTAATGAGGAAACTGGTAAATGTTTCGAAACTTATACGATTTCGTTTCGTTTTATGGTCTTGACACTTTTCATCCATTCTCGAGAAAAAAGGCTTTAGAAAAATCCACGCACGTAGATGGTTGGCGCGGCGAGATTCTTTCAACTATCGGTAGGGGAGCTTCCATAAAGGGTGTCTAAATGTCCTCTGTCACAGACTGTTACAATTCGGCAACCCCCCCCCCCCCTAAAACTCTGACATCCTTTATGGAAGCTCCCTAGGCTCAGACGGTAGCGCTCCGAGTTTGTAACCAAAAAGTCTGGGCTCGTCTCCTACTGCTTGCATTTTATCATAATTTTTTAAATTAAAATTTGTTTTTATTGCAACTGACTATTAAATTGATATAAATTGAGCCAAAATATTCATTTTAAACCATTTCTTTTTATATGAAAGAATTGGTTATATAAATCTTCATGAATCCAAGAAAAATTACAATAAGGCTGTAGGATCCCCTTGTAAGTGTATGTCCTTATTTTAGGTCTGTCCGGAAAGTGTCCGACATTGTGCTGCATCCGGAGCAAGAGTTCATTCTGGCCAATTGCGATGATATTTCCTTCAAAGTACTCCACTTTGAAACTCACAACCTTCTTCCAGCTATTATCCCACTTTCTGAAGCACTCCTTAAAGTCATGTTCGGAATAGCTAACAGCTGCTTCGTCGCATTCTGTTTTATTTCCTCTATGTCTTAAAATCGTTTTACTTTTACAGGATACTTCAATTTAGGAAACAGCCAGAAATCACAGAGAGCCAGGTCAAAACTGTTTAGGGTTGCCGAAGTTGTGTAAGGCGGCATTTCACTAGAAATCGCTGAATCAGCTGCGATGAATGGGCAGGTGCATTTCCGTGGTGAAACACCCAGTCGACAGTTTTCCACAAATCAGGCCGTTTCCTTTTTACTGCGTCATTTAATCGCCTCAGAACGTCTTTCTGACCTTTTGGAACGTATTCATGGTGCGTAGCACCTTCTGGCTCCACATTTTAACGTGTTTTGGCCGTTGCGGGTGTGCCAGAGCGAGGGTCACTTTCCACTGAAGTACGACTACTTTTAAATGCCCAAAACCACTCTTGAATTTTAGTATCTCTCATAGAATCATCGCCATATACTTTCCGAATCATAAATATGACTTCCGAACATGAACGGCTAAGTTTCTGACAAAATTGAATGCAAATTCTTTGTTCGGTGCGTTGCGTCATCCTGAAATGACGCGTACGTGGTTAGATGTTGACGCAACTAGCACAACTCGGTACAAAGTTAGAACACAATGTCGGATAAATTCCGGACAGACCTCGTTTTCAAGCTGCCAGATGGTCAGGCAGATCTTATCAATCAAAAAGCTGTCCAGCATGAACATCCACGAACAAGGGTAAACAGTGGAACATCAACTATCTTTGCTGAGGATGCTTTGGCTAGTATTAGCGATTTTCAGCCAATCACAATAACAGAAATACCGTGGGAGAACATCAAATGGAATAAAACAATGAAAGAAGAACTGATGAGTTTTTTCATGAAGAAGTACGAAACTGAGCTTTATTTTTTTTTAACTTATTCTCTGGTTTTTCAGCATAGCCACGGACTAAGTCAAGTGACTGATGAGACGAAGATGTTATAAGTTAATTTAATACGATGTCTGAAATCTTTTGCGGTGATGTTGTAGGTACAAAATTGAGTCCTGAATCGCAATGACGAATCCTTCCGTTTCTGGAAACAGGACGACCTTTCTCAGCCAAATATTGGATGCCTCACCATCCATTTCATGCTGATCCAACGTTTTGGGGTGCTCGCCGTGGATGGCTTTCTGTCTCCATTGCGTTTCTAAATCCTCTATGGTTTCTGTTTTCATATTCAAGGCCTCCTCTGAGGACAAAATAAAGGGCGTGTAGTCAAGATCCGCTTTACAGATGGTGTTGTAAAGTGCAATATCTTGTTTGCTGTTAAAATGGTCTCGCAACTGTATAACTTGTGACTTACACCGTTTCTAGACATCTACATTCTGCATTCAGTGATCCGTCAATACTACGCGGACGGTACTGTTAAACCTTTCAAGGTCCGTGTTAGACCATTTGATGAGCCCAAAGAGTACGTGAGGACAGGAATAGCATAGGTGTTGATTGCCCTGATTTTGTTTGCCGAGTTCAGAGAACTCTTCAGAATCAATCTGAGTCTTGTAGTGAGCGCAGTCATTAGGAGTTTCTTCACTATCGTTTGCTGAATACCCTTAGATTCAAGAATACCCAGATATTTATATGACTCCACGACAGCCATTGCCTCGATGCCATTCTCGAAATCGTTCTCCAGCTCTGCGGTTCCTAATTCTCCTCTGGTTAAATGCACTATTCTGCATTTATCTAGTCCGCATTCCATGTGGTTCATACATGTCTAGAAGATGGGTCACAGGATGACCCTCCTCGTTATCATGTATTCGAAACCCATGAGACATGCCATTTAGTGTTTTACTCAATGGGTTCAACACGAAACAGAACCACAGTGCACTAAAGGAGTCTCCTTAAAATATACCCATCGTAATGCGTATTAACCTAGTTTTTCTTGGTTGTCCATGATCAAAATACTTGATTCTTGTACCCCAAAGCATGATCGCACGACTTAAAAAGTTGATGATGTGTGGGCAAATTTGGTCTATTTTTAAGAATTCAAACAAATTGTAATATGGTACGGAAGAAACATCGCTTGATTGTAGTCAATATATGCCATGCGAACGTTTCTTTAATGTTTATGAGCTTGCGTCATGGCAGCAGCGTCTGTGGCGAATAGATCTTGATTGCCCCGCGAGTTTTCACAACATCATTTTTGTTCTTCTGTTAGGATGTTATTCTTGTCGCAGTGAGAATAAACCTTATCTGCAATGATGGCTGTAAGGCATTTTTAAATTGTTGGAAGACAGGCTATCGGTGTAAATTCAGATGGATTTTGAGCGTCTGGTTTTTTAGGCAACATATGCTTAGTACGCTTGAGCATAAAGCCTGGCATCAGATCTGGGTGTTCGATGTCCTTTTCAAAACCGTGGAAACATCGCTGTTCCCACATGTTCTAATTTTTCTTACCTTGATAAGGGTGCTGTGTGAGCAGCGAAACATTGGTGAATATTAATCATGCTTTTTTATTGTGATTTGATAGTAATAAAAATAAAAAAGACGAAAGAAATAAAAAAGAGAAGGAAGGGGATTTGGTTGGTTGCCTTCTCATTTTTCTTTCCTCTTTTTTATTTTAGTCCAAAGAAACAACTTTTTTGTTTTGTTTCATGAATTACGATAGGAGCATTTTGTAGTGGTTCTTCACATTTTATCGTTGGATTCTTGTTTTATTTTCAGGACTTCGATACATTGACTTGAGTGTTGCGGTAGACTGTCTCTCCGTTTTAGCTTATAGTATGTATCTATATTATCTAGCAACCTCTAAACCGCGTACCGTGTGAGAATTAGAGAGAAGAGTCAAACACAGCAAAGCGTACGGGAATACCGACTATCATCAACACCACCCACACGCAGGGAAAAGAAACACGTCGAGCGTGAACCTCCTTCTAATAATATTCTCCGGATACTCATAGCGATCCTCGCTACCACTAAAAGTTAAATAACAAATTCAATTGTTATTAAAAACCAAAAAGTTATGAAGATAATTTTCTTAACGTTCAACGAACTATCCCATTTACGAAATTAAAAAGTAAACAAGCTCAAAAATTATTAATAAATTATAATAACAATCTTCAGGCTTTCACGATAGCATCGAATCGATATAGAATATTTGGATTAATTGGTCGAATCCAGATTGTATTCAGAATAGGAAGCTAGATGGTTCAGAGTATTGAATAAAGTAAATTGTAATTAAACAATAACGGCAACAACTTTATTTATTCATTGATTAGAAATAATCAATTAATAAATTGAACATTAATTGATCACAAAGCCAATAGATTGAGTGAGACTGGATTGTATCAAAAGATTTAAATTTTCATTAGCAAGGGTGAAATAAAAATCGAAATCATTAAGTTAATAATATGGTTTTCATTCTTCTTAAAAATCATTATAAACAGAATTTGCAGCAATAAATATTTAAATCTAAAAAGACCTATACTCTTGATTAGGTAGAGGATTTTGATTCAGAATTTTAAATTAATAATTTAAGTGAGCTGCGTGCATAGCAACAGTGCACGTGTGCCTTCTAAATGTCTTAATTGCAATAATTTTCCAAAATCAGCAATTAGTGGTCACGCGGAGTGCATCCGGCCGGGACGGAGGTCTCACGCTCGAGGTGCTGACTCAGCTAAAAACCCTACCAAAATCATACATACTTTGATGGACGAGGTAAATCACGTTCCGACAACATTAGCATTCAACGTCGACTTTTCACAGATTTCGCAGGTCCAGGGAACCCGGAAGGATTCATCCAGCAAGGTCTGTGAACATTAATTGTGTTTGGGCAGGCATTATTTGCTCTCTCTCGCTCTCCCTCGCTCGTTACTTCGGCTGTTTTCCGATTAAACTAGAATCATTCTTGATTTTTCAATAAAGCTACATAACTAAACATGCATCTACATTAGTCATTATTATCGATACCATGTACCTATTCCACCATTAATGTTTAATAAGTGAGGAACTTCTAGGAGGAAGTTCACGGACCCACTAAAATTATCAAATAAACAAGCTAACTCTGTTAGCTTGGTCTGTCATACCTCCGACTTACCAGCGTATTCGTGTGGCACTCTACCAACTTCATCCCCAAATTTAAACTCAAAGATTAAATAATTCATAATAAAACCTGGTTCGTAACAGACTTCGAACCCCACTTACTAATAATTTTTTTGTGAAAATAGTTTCATAAATTTGACAATTAAAATCAAAACGTTTTGTGACAATTTTTTACCACTCGAATATCGTCATTCTACAGTCAGGTCGACATCACAGTTAGGGTGGCGATACAGTAGTAATCCAAAATTACGGTTCTGTTTATTTTAGTGAATGTTAAAATTTCAGATTCATAAAATAAGTAGATCTGTTTCAAATTTTACTTATATTCATAAATAAAATTTGAAGCAATTCTTTGATTGTGGTAAACTAAATCTGAACTATTTAAATGGGAATGCAGAGAGATTAAGCAAGCCTAACTGGCCAGCTGAAACCTCTCCCAAGGGTCACTCTGCAAGCCTATCTGGCCAGCGTGTGATCGGTTTCTCTTTAATTATTTCGGAAAATAGGAGGTTAGGAAATAACTGTATTGGATAGTTCCTTGGGGAATGTTTAATTGGATGTGCAAGGAGGTTAGACAAGCCTAACTGGCCAGTCGACGTCCTCTCCAAGGGTCAATTTGCAAGCCTAACTGGCCAGCGGTTGATCGGCGTCCAATTATCCGCACTCCACGTGACTGTCTAATTCAAGTTATTATAACTGGTAGTAGAAGGAGCGTTTTGAGCTGTTTGTTTCTTACAGTTCAGATTCCATGACATTCATAGATTTGTTTGGAGTTTTATTTATGTTAATAAATACAATTTGAACCAATTCTGTGATGGCGGGAAACTACAATTGAATTAATTAAATGGAAATGCAGAGAGATTAAGCAAGCCTAACTGGCCAGCTGAAACCCCTCCCAAGGGTCACTCTGCAAGCCTAACTGGCCAGCATGTGATCGGCTTCCCTTTAATCATTTCAGAAAATAGAAGGTTAGGAAATAGCTTGAAAGCCTAACATTATTCAGGAGAAATAGCGGTGACCGATTGCCTAAGATGTCACTGCCCTAGACCACGGCCATGTCTGACGTGATTCAGAAACGGAAGCCAAAACCTAGGGGTGGAAGGGACAGCGATCACGACAGCTTAAGGGTAAAATAGAGTCGGTAATTGGAGGTATCCTTGAAAACAAGATCATTGTGCACGAGGTAGAAACCGTATTTCAACCCTCGGGAGAAACCATAAAAGTTCCAGTTAACATCCGATTCGTGGACCCGCCATTGGCAAGGCAGGAAGACATATTTACCGAGATTGAATCATCCCAAGAATTTCACTGCTTGTTTAACACTCTTCTAAACAAAGCCCAACAACGGGTGGAAAAAATCGAAACTCCTACAACAAGCGAGAATATCCCCATTCAAGATCAACAGAAAACTCAGATCGAGATTGTAACTTTCACTTCCGAAGGCAATAGTGATTGTGCCACAGACGCCTATGAGCCCGAGTCGCAAATTTACGACATAGAAGACGAAATTTTCAAAGCTTGTATGGAGTAATAATTGCTTACTTGCTAATCTTAATTTCGGTTTCTTCCATTCGGTATCATTAGGGTGGCGAGATGGAGAGATAGAGAGAGTGGGTATATAAGCATTCATTAGATGAAAAGTATTCGGGAATTGCAGTAACTTGTTGGGTGTATTCTTGATGGAAGAATAAGTTGAATGCTCAACGATCAAACTAAACTTAAGGGCATTGCGCGAGAGTGTTCGCGATAAGAAATTTTCTACGCTTAAGGAACTCACCAAACATCTTAAGAAACGTTTCGCTCCCAC
>CAKNWU010230547.1:2454-14906 GCA_932072015.1 Andricus quercustozae | reverse complement strand
TTTGAAAGTAAGGCCTTTCTTAAAAACCCAAAACTTGTACCCCCTCCACTTTGATAAATAATGATCAAAACTAATTAATTTTTGGTTTGAGGAGTACTATCTAATAGGACTACAATTGGGCCAATTTTTAGCCCGATCGGACAACTTTCATTTTCGAGGTGGGTACACTTGAGAAATTATGCCCCATATTTAACATTTGTGACCGTCCGCGAAGAAAAGGAGCTAATGCGTCAAAGCTGAATTTTACAGGACGGGCGATCGTAGTAGAGTCCGCAAGCCAGCATTTGAGTAGTGGGGATGCGTCTACGAAAAGCACCCCCTCCTCTCATGAATGCACTTTTAGACACGAGCCAGTGTAGCTCACGAACACGTCGCGTGCAGCTATATGGTAAGTGGTGGGGCTGGCTTTCGTAGGCATCTCGTTCGGTCTCCGCGTACGCTTATCATGCCTATGTTTGTAGCTTAATAACAAAAAAAGTAATCAACTTAAACAATTTCTGATTATTGGAAATGAAAGAGTAACTCAGAAACTATCGATTGGTGTAAGAAAATGAAAATCGATTTTTTCCGCATTAGGCCCCTTTCTACGCGGACGGTCACATATATATTTAATATAGTGGGGATAAGCCGCTGCAACTGTGCCTGCGTAAATGTCAACAAAATCAAAAATATTTCGGTGCGAATCCGCACCAGTGTACCGTTTGAACAAATATATCTTGACCACCCAGAGAATGTGCGTTTATCAGATTTTTTCTGCAATTCTATTAACGACGCTTAGTTTATATTAAAACTGAATTTTTAATCGTTTGTAATAAATAAATGCCTAAACTAATATATTTCTACCACCCATCGAGTGTGCATTTTTTACTACAATTTCTGTTTGGGAGGCTTTATTATAAGTAACAAAATATCAATCCATTATATAGAAATACTCTTCTTCCTTGGATGGCTGACTATATGGACCTAGGCGTAGAGTCTAGATTATCCTAGACCTGAATGGAATCATACACAAGAAGCAGGATGCATGCCTCCAGCTCAGGGCTCACCAGTAATCAGTCATTGACTGACATGACTAACAGTGTCAGTCACGACGACTAGGTCAAATAGCCTTTAATAAATCTTCGTCAAACTCGACCCAGTACCCTTTACTTTCCTATACCGACCGATTGACGTAACGACATGAATCTCTTGTACAGTTTTGAGGATTTCTGTAAACTGAAGAAAAATATGACATAAAAACTTTCTGTCAGTCAACACCTATCGCAAGTGGCGAGCCTTGCTCTAGCTTATAAAAACGAGAAATTATTATTAATAATGCATTACAAATCTAGCAAGAGTACTTCTAAAAAATGGATTGGTATTTTTTTACATATAATAAGCCTCCCAAACAGAAATTGTAGTGAAAAATGTACACTCGATGGGTATTAAGAATATATTTATTTAAACAATGGTTTATTTATTGATTAAAACGAATTAACTATTTATTTGGACTATAAAATAAGCGCCCCTAACAGAAATTTCACTGAAAGATGCCGATAAATGCATATTCGATGGGTGGTGGAAATATATTTGTTTAAGCAGTAGTTTATAAGTACTATAAGTGTCTTCAAGGCCATGTGACGAATGGGTCACGTGACCCGCTTCCTACCTTACCGACACTTTTTTTATTTGTAAACTTATTTTCACACGAATCGCCACATCGACTTGAAAATTTGGGATAATAAATTAGAAGCACTAAGAAACACATTTCTGGTCCTGAATTTTTATAATTATGAAAAAGGTTTTTTTTGTAAATCATTTTTTTTTGTTCATAATTATAAAAATTTAGGACCAGAGCTGCGTTTCTTAGTGCTTCTTATTTTTTCTCCCAAATTTTCAACTCGATGTGGCTATTCGTGTGAAAATAAGTTAACAAATAAAAAAAAGTGTACGAAAAAAAATTGTAACTTTTCAAATTGTTAATATTTTAGGTTAAAATTGATGTGGAAACTCTTTCTCGATCAAAAATTGTTTGTGGGTCAAATTAACCCAGTATGTACTCGAAGGGTTAATTAAACTTTGTCGTGTGACGTCCATGAAATGAGCTATTAAAAAAAACACGATTTTCGCATTTTCGGCTAAAAAAGAAGAAAATACTGTTCTTTTGGTAGGTCATTTGTCGTGATCTTTTAGTGGTAGGAACATTTCTTCTTTTTTAACTTATGCAGAATTTAGTCTCCTTTTATTCTTCCTGTAGGAATTATCTTCTGTGACATTACTGAAACGAGATATTTCCAAAAAAATGAACACTTGACATTCACCTGCAAATATAGATCGAAAAGGGTCACCTTCGGCAGGTTTTAACTCGCGACCTATTGCAGTTAGAACAATGTTTCTTTAAATTACAGGTATTTGCGTCTTCTTTAATTCATGTGTTGACTATTTTTATATATGAGATCAGGATCCAAGCTATAGAGAAACGAAAAAAACATGTGATTTTTGGCAAAATATCTAAAAAAGTCGGGGTTTTTCGAAAAATCGTAACCCCTAGACTACTGGCTATAGAACACTTTGTTTTAGTTTTTAGCAGAATTTTACTTATTTTAATTTTGATAATTACACTTAGTTCTTGGATGCACAGAAAAGCAACAATCCACTGATATTGGATATTTTGCACCTTTTTCAACTAAAATTTCCGTGTTGAAAGGTAAAGTCCTTATCACAAAACCTAACCCATTATTATACACTACCAAATTAATAACTTTAGAGAAAAAAACGTACTGGCTCAAACATTACCGGATAAAAGTACCAGATGACTGTACTAAACCCTCCTCTTCTCACTTAAGTTTCCCGTAATATTTGCACACTCCCGTTAAACTTTAAAAAAATAATAATTGATTCTAGTGTACTGAATTTATCATTTGTTCAATTAATATTCATAAATTTGTTTAGCTAAAAGCATGTGAAGCCGGATTTTTTATATTGTTGTAAATTATATTCTCAAATGTTTTTAATAACACACTTCTGCGGTACCATTACAAATCGGTTAGGAATATTTTTCTCCATTACGCCTGGAATATTATTGATGGCCTGGATTGACTACCGAAAAGCTTTCGATTAAATCTCCCATAGACTTTTCATCTGTCTAATGGAAAGCGTAATGCTTCATTCACACATCGTGATGTGCATAGATATTGATGCCTCTTTAGAAAACCAGATTTACTGTCTCATATAGGAAACATCGTGTGGCGACTAACAGCGTCACCTTTCAGAGAGGCGTCTTTCAGGGCGATACCATAAGCACTTTCCTCGTTTGCATCACATTATTGCCACTATCTCTCGCACTTCGCCATTCCCAAGGGTACTTCTGAGGCAAACCCGGAATGGAAAGATCTATGCTAGAAATTCAGAGCAACTAAATCTAGCTCTAAAGATTTTCAAGGAGTACACTCGGGGGATTTGAATGGATTTTGGGTTAGAAAAATGTGCGAAGGATAATTTGAAGCGAGGAAAACCTAATGGCATCCCCGAAGACCCTGAGTTCGTCGACAGAGGCGCTATACGACACCTTGGCGTCGGAGAGACCTGTACATAACTGGGCGTGCCACAAAGCCGCATTCAGGACGTAACATCTATAAAGAATACTCTCCGATGCAGATACAAATGTCTTATCAGACAGAATTGGTCCTCCGAATTATCGCCGAGGAACAAAGTATCTGCAAAGAACATGCTTGTCGTCCCGGTAGTACTCTATTCATTTGGAGTGGTTCCATGGACGAAGGACGAGCTCAGATCCCTCGATATCGGGTCACTAAAGGTTGTGCACATGAACAAAAGCATGCATCTTAAGTCGTCTCTTCCCCGATTTTACATCTGACGCAGTCAAGGTGGTTCCGAAATACTGAATCTCGAATGTCTTCACAACAGGATCATTCTGGATACAGCACATGTAGTCACAAATGGACCACACCCTCTTCTTAAAATGGTTTGGGAAACACGAAGAAGTTGGCAAAGGAGCGTTTTTGTACAAAGCAGCGGTGGAGGCTACTGGAACACTTGACCTTGACTTCAATATCAGGGTTGAGCAAAATGCAACAAACATTATCCATCTTGAGTACTCAATCCTGAAGGGCCGGATCAAGAAAGCACAGGAGAAAAGTTCCGCTAACAGTTCCTCGACAAGAGGAGGCACGGCAACTTCCCCAGAAATTTGAAGGATCAGTCAATGTAATATGAGCTAACGTTAGCTTTCCTCAAATAACCCAGATTGAAATCAGGCACGGAGGGTTTCATTTTGGCGTATCAAGACAGTGTCATTTCCACTTTAGCGTACCGTCGCCACATTTTGAGCCAAGACATTCCCGATGATAGTTGCAGAGCGTGTCATTCACACCCCGAGCACCTAGGACACATACTATAATATCTAATTGTCCAACTCATGTGGGAACGACGTACATCCAAATGTACAATGCGGCACTGAGAGTGCTTTCTTACCAACTTTGTCACCCTTACGACATTAGCCCTGATACGGCTCCGCCAAACGCTCCTAGGGAAACAGAGCCAGTTGTCCAACATGATAAGTGCCACATATACTGAAACTTCAAATTCTCGACAATTGTTTCTGTCGCGCACTCGAGGCCTGACGTAGTTCTCCTTGAATTCGAGAAACGAACCATGTTTGTTATCGAATTTTCGGCATCAGCCGATAAGAACAAGACAGCCAAAGAGAATAAAAAAAATATAGGTATAAAGACCTTATAAGGAAGTTGCGACGGGTATATCTGGTTAATAGCTGTTATGCTGGTCAATAGCCTGAAAAGCATACCTGCGTGTCAAAGAAATGTCCTCATAGTGCACGAGACTTTTGTCGGATCGTCGTGTCGAGTACATCGCAGACTCTAACCACCTATCTCACGGTCCTGAGACGTGATTACAGCTGAAACGTTACGCGATTTCGTCGGGAGCGGGTACAATTTTGTAGAATGGTACCCGCTCCCGGTGAAATCCTGCGGTTGTCCTTACGACAAACTTTTTACTCTACAGGGTGTCAGCATGTATGGTGTGCGCGCTTCACGGTAAACAGGCAGGCCCCTTACCAAAGCGCTTGAGGTAGTGATGGCAAACACTCAATTCGTTAAAGTTCAAGTTTGATCAAACTGAAAAATAACTTGTAATGAATTCTTGTACAAATATTTGTATAATAATTCATTAAAAGTTATTTTTTAGTTACATAAACGTAACAAATAATTATCAAGAACAGAGAGGCCTCTAAAATACGTTTTAAAACCAGTTTTTTTCTAATGGTATTTCAGATCTTTTTACGATTTTTCAAAATTTGTATTTAAAATTTCTTTTCAAATTTTTGTTTTGAATTAAAAATAATTACACAAGTCACCTTTGAGTTATTATACTCAACCCCATAATAATACTCTCAAACCAACAAAAATCACCTCTATTACTTTCAGCTAAAGAAATACCAACTCGCCCTAGGTGATGCCGCCAAACAGTTTTAAAATTATAGATAATCACCCAAGTCACGTTCGTAAAACTCCAAGCTGCATTTACTACCCCATAATGATACTCTGAAACTCCCAAAAAACACGACTTTTACTTTTATCTGAAGAAATATCAACTCGCTCTAGTTGATCCCGCCAAACAATTTAAAAATGATAAATAATCACTCAAGTCACATTCGTAAAACTCTACGCTACATTCCCAAGCCCATAATAATATTCGGCAACCCCATAAACCTCCCATAGTACTTAAGGAACGTGACTTGGGTGAATAATTATAATTTAAAAATTATTTGGCGGCACCACCTAGAGCGAGTTGGTATTTCTTTAACAACAGTAATAGGGGTATTTTTTGGGGGTTCAAGAGTATTATTATGGGGTCGGAGATGTAGGTTGGAGTTTTGCAAACGTGACTTGGGTGATTATTTTGAATGAAAAGAGATTTTATATACAAATTTTGAAAAATTGTAAAAAAATATGAAATAACATTAGAAAAAAAACTTGTTTTAAAACGTATTTTAGAGGGCTATCTGTTCTTGATAATTATTTTTTACGTTTATGTAACTCAAAAAAAACTTGTAATGCATTTTTGTACAAATATTTGTACAAGAAATCATAACAAGTTATTTTTCAGTTTGATCAAACTCGAACTTTAACGAATTGAGTGATTGTCATCATTACCTCAAGCGCTTTGATGGGGAACTGCCTGTTCGCCGTGACTCGCGCACGCCACACATGCTCACACGTGCATACAATTTGTACCATCTGTTGTTCCCAAAATATGTCCCAGATCCAAAAATGTTGGGGGACTTTTTTGCTTACTTATACTTCCCCTACACCCCCTGTATAGGACCCTGCGGCGGTTCTTTTACCTATTTTTAAAATATATATGTACCATGGCATACCCAGCGAACTACCGGCCAATAACTTGTCTGAACACGCTGTATAAAATATTTGCAGCTATCCTAAACGACAGGATTGTTCCAAGAATTAGGCGACACCATGAGCCCTCTGCTCTTTTGCATCACACTTCTACCACTATTTCTCGCACTACTCAATTTCCATGGGTACCTTTGCGACGACAAAAATCATCGCGAGCATATGGTCACTCATGCTTTTTATACGGATGATCTGAAGATCTATGCTGAAGATCTATGTAAAGATTCATCTAAAGCAAAGACGAATTACTGGCGTCCTAGGCACCGTGAGTTTGTGGATATGAGTGTTATTAGACACCTTGACACTGGAGAGACCTATACGTACCTAGGCGTCCCTGAGAGCCGCATTCAGGACATAAAATCAGTGAAGGAATCACCCCGAAGCAGATATAAGAATATCCTTCGACAGATTTGGTCTTCCAATCTGTCGGCGTTGAACAAGGTATCTGCGACTAACACTTTGGGCGACCCGGTTCTACTCTACTCGTCTGGGGTTGTTCAATGGGTACAGCTTACATCGTCGCAAATGGAAGAGATCCTCTCCTAAACATGGTCAGAAAACTCGAGCTGATTGGCAAAGGAGCGTTCCTTAACAAAGCCGCGGAGCAGACGGCCGAGTTCCTTGGCCTAAATCTTAACATTAGACATGAGGGAAGTGCTTTAATCCATCTAGATATCTTACTTATAGAAGCCCAAGTAAAGAAAGCAGAGGTTATAAAATTCCGCCAACAGTTCCTTGTCAAGAAAATGCAGGGGAACTTTTGCAGAAATTTACAAAAACAGCCCTTGTCGAAGGAGCTAATTTTTGCTTTCCTCAGATCTTCCTGCCTTAATTCAAGCACAGAGGGATTCATTTTCGCATGCCAGGATGGTGTCATTTCCACCTTAGCATACCGTAACCGCATTTTACGTCAAGACGTTCCCAGCGATAGGTGCAGAGCGTATCATGCACACGCTGAGTATCTAGAACACATGCACGGTGTTAGTCGCGACCCTGCCCTGCCGAGCGCTCCAAGGGAGATAAGAGTCAATTGTCTAAAACGAGAAGTGCTAGATTTTCTGGAACTACAATTTTCGGACAGCAGTGTTCTCGGCACCGGCCGATTACATAATGACTGCCAAGGAGAGAGAAAAGGAGGAGAGACTGAGCGTCCCGCCGTCCATCGTGTTTCTGTCCAAATGATTTTCAGCTCCCCGAACACTGGAGCCATCGGCACTGTTTGTCGACCAATTGTCGGGTACTCTGCGTGATCGATCGTTTTGAACCGCATCTTCAACTGGGTTTGGTGGTGTCGTTGTTCTTCCCACGAGCAGGTAAGGCTAAGGAAAGGGTTCGTCCATGCTTGCAAATCCCCGCATACAAAGATAAGGCTGCATACTCTAGTAGGTCGCCCGATATCCCAGAGTCACCGTTGTAAGACACTTCACCCAGGTGCCATTCAGCTTTCGGCATGGTTGTTATGGGAGGGTCGAGTAGCCCCGGCCATTGGGTAAATCCGACCACTTATGATTTTGAATAAACTGTACTTTCTGTGATGATAAATCAACATTATTATCTTTCAATATTGTTCCGAAACGTAATTTAAAGCATATTCTCATATCTCTCATTAGCTTAAAAGAAAATCCGATCGATGTTTTTGGTCTCTAGAAAACAAGTGCATTTTGTGAAATATGTACCAACCTTATTATCAAATATTTGAGAAACTACAAAGAACCTTAGGCTGGTTTTGATAGGGATACATAAATTCACTCTCGAAATATGTGGCTTGTAATTTTGGTTTAACACTTACATGTATTTTCTTATACATTGCAGTTTTTTTGTAACTTTGAAGTACTACTAATTTTGAAGTACTAATGTTAAAAATAAATTTACAGTTGATCAGTATTATGATGAAATGTTCAAATATTACGATTGTTTCGGAGGCCGGTGCTACCCGACACTCTTTTTTAATAACCTTCTTTTGTCTTTAAGTAATTCCTTTGTTTTCCTATCTAATATGATTATTCTCTGGATATCTGGTTTGGAGGTCATAGTAAAAGCACTATAATTATGATTAACGTTTTATATTGCTACTTCCATCTATACCGGCTACATTGTTAATAAAAAGGCTAAAGCGACCGGTACTACCCGACTCCCTCTAACTTCAAGTTAAAATCAATAATTGAAAACCTGTAACTATAAATTAAGTCAAACGTTTTAAAACATAGTACACTAGGGCAAACCTGCACAGCTTGAGAAAAAACCGGAAAAATCAGATAAAAATCTGAGCAGGCATCATTATGGGGATAGAGTAACATCTGTGCTTTCCGGATTTTCCACACGCTGTCCAGGTCTGCACTAGGGTAATCCGAAAATCGCCAAGTTTGAAAAATGCATTGTGCTTTTTGAAATTCGTGTTTCTTCTTAAGGAAAAGAAATTCCCTGAAAAAATTATTCCAATCGGATGAAATCTTGTACTCTTTCAACGAGGTCAAAGGTTAAACTCTAAATATGTGCCGTCGAGGAAGAAAGGGACGTAACTAAAAAAATATATTTTTAGCTTCTTGCAACATCGATGTTATGTAAAATCGTAGATCCCAGGAGTTGGGTCCGTTTCTTCGTGGACGGTCATGTATATGTGAAGATATATCTTCGTCGATTTCGTGTCTACAAAAAACTTTTTAAGATAATATTAGCCTGATTTGTTTTGATAAATTTAATGGTGTTGTGTAATTTTGGGAAACAAATTTTCAGATACTTTTTTTTGCATAATTTACTTTTTCTTCTAATAATTAAGACTTAATATCCCTAGACCCGATGCTCAATACGAACTCGTTGGTACCATATAAATTGTGCTTATTATAGAGAAGTTGTAGGCTCCGGAAGCTACGATCATGGTTCCTTGAAGTAACCAATCCCGACGCAACTGGAACGTACACGTCATCCACTTCTGCTCCTTCTGTCCTAGAAAGTAAGCAAGAGCGGGAAATTTACGCTAGATAACATCGTGCAACACTGTACCTTGGAGCCAGGTCTCTAGCCGCGCATGACCTTATGCGGCAGGCGGGACAGTTGGAGATAAAGGTTTCACCTATGGATACTTTTTTAGAGCTACCAATCTTTTTAAAATGTTATGAGGAACACTGTTGTCGGACCAGACGAAGTGATCCCAGAAGAACAGCCTTTTGCATTCGGTTCGCAATGTAATGAGCCTAACTCTGGCAAGCCGGAATCTTGTTGAGGACAATATCAGGCTTCTTAGCACTGATTCGTTGAGTGGTGGAGAATGAGAAAATCCAGTAGATCTTACCTTGACCATTCTCCACAAAGGCCTCGAGTTCCCCGTGGGCGTATGGGGCAAATCGGGGAGAGCAGTATTAGCTTCAGATAATTTGTCCATCTTGAGAAAGACTTTTTAATGGATAGATCTCCTACTTCACATGTTGGCATTATCGGCTATCTGCAAAAGTGGTCTTGCTGCAACGGGTGGTATGTTTTATGAGCATATTTCATATTGACATATTATTCATATTGACAAAGCATATTGACCCAACGGTCATGTAACCTCTGCATGAATCTTTTTCACACCGGTGGGCTTCTTTGCCAACAGGTAAGGATGTCCCTCCTGAGTTGGTCCGACAACTTAAAGCGATGTTCTCGCTTTGTCCGGGGCCATTGCCTGGTCGTCGCCTCGGTTCGGGCCTATTGCCACTCCCAACTGAACCATGGCCTCCATCCGAGAGATGCCTACTGTGGGTGGCACTGCGTGATACTGGTGAGGTAACCGCATAATTCGTTGTATTGGGGAGTTAACCCAATGCAACGTGGCTGACTGCAAGAGCCGGAGCTCTCGGGCTTATTATTATTTTGTTTTCGTTGCGTTATTTTTATTCAAAAGTAAATAAAAATGACGAAATAAAACTTGAAAAAATTAATATGGTACCAACGAATTCGTATCAAAAATATCTATAAGTTGATGAGGGAGTGCAAGAGATCATCCCTTTGGATTTCATTTTTTTTTTCAAAAATAAAGAAGAATTTCCAAAAGCTATTTGCATTTTGCTAACTTGGCTATTTTTGAACCAACTTAATAATACAGTACCGAAATTTAGTGTATCTAGAAACACCCATTTGCTAGCATTTAAAATTTGTTAATTTTATTAATTTGGAGTTTAAGATTTGTTCTCTTGAATAGGTTGAAAGCTATCTAAATTCTAAATAAAATTAGTCCAGCGTGAAGTTATTTTGTCAATTGCTTAAGAGGGCTGGGTACATGGGCTTTTGTGAGGTTGTCGCCGGCGGCTATTTTCTCCGAAAATATTGTGAAAAATATGACTTATGTAGTATGCCTGGGTCAGAAAAGAATGAGCTACAAAGATTATTTCGACGCCTCCATTCAATATGAGTCTATGTGCTGTCAGCTCCCTGTATGAGACTATTCCCTATGCTTATACACAGCGCATAGTCTCGTACACGGCGCTGACAGCACATAGACTCATATTGAATGGAGGCGTAGATTTGTCAAATTTTAATAAACAGTTAAGGAGGCCTTCTTTCACGCCCACGCTGTTCTACTCACTTCAATGCATACCATTTACCTCACCCCGGCAAGTTCTAGGGCTACTACCTAAGGTCACAGTGCTTACGCTAACTGCAAGTCACATCTGGCACCACTCTCAAGAAAACCTTTTCAGATTAATTTTTGAATTTTCTCTTTGGCCACCAAAGAAATGTTGTACGAAAGTTTAAAGTTCCCAAAAATTTGCGAAAAATACTTCTTTGATGTTCAACAAACTTGCATGTTTCTTGAAATTCTCATTCCACTGATATATACTTTTAGGAGTCACTTTCATCATAAAAATTGAACATAATAATTGGATAATGAAAAATAAGAGCCTAACTTTTTCATTTTAGCAATCGAATCTCAATACAGTCCAAGCTCCGATAATGGCCGCTCCGAGCATGTCCGCCCCGAGCATGCCCGCTTCTCCGATTTCTCGCTCGAGCGCTACCCCCACCACTTTAGCGTCGGTCGCGATCGATGCATTTCATAGCTGACGCTCCACGCAGTCGAGCGGGACCGCGATTAGAGTGGGGGTTTATGGCTTCTTGGAATTATACTCCCCTACAGCCACGAAAACGGCCATGCTCGGAGCTTGGACTGTAGTAAAAATTTGGATTGAAATTTCTTAATCTATTAGAAAAATAGTGTTTGTTATAGGGATTTTATTTTTTATTTGACAAATACTCATGACAAGCCGAGAAATTAGTCTTCATTAGTAGGGTAACTTTTACCTAGCATATTTTAAATATAATTAATATTTATTTAATTTTGATAAATAACATCTCTAGCTTATTCTTTTATGAATCCAGGGATACCACATAAGTAATATTTTTCACAATACTTTCAGATAAAATAGTTGCCAAAAGTCTAAATAAAGTTTTAAATGTTGAAAATGCTCTGTTTGAATTTTCGTCTGATCGAAAAATTTCATTGAGATAATTTCGAAATATGCTTGATGTCTGGTAAAAATTTGGATTGAAATTTCTTAATCTATTAGAAAAATAGTGTTCGTTTTAGGGATGTTATTTTTTATCTGTGAAATCATTACAAGCCGAGAAATTTATCTTCAAAAATAGAATAACTTTGACCAAGCAAATTTTTAATCTAATCAATATTTGTTTAAATTTGACATGTAACATATCAAGCTTATTCTTTCACGAATCCACGTATACCACATAAGTCATAGTTTTCAGAATACTTTCAGATAAAATAGCCGCCAAAAGTCTAAATAAAGTTTTAAATTTTGCAAATGTTCTATTTGAATTTTCTTCTAATCGAAAAATTTCATTGGGATCGTTTCGAAGTATACATAGAATGACATAGATTGCACGTACAAACTGCTAATGTAAGTAGTATTCAGGGCCGCTTCTAGAACTGGCGCTGCCTTATTTCGCAATGAATGCAACGGACGACAGAGCAAATAAAAATAATCAATTTTTGTTAGTTCATTTTATTTTATATTGTACTTAACGTAAGTT
>CAKNWU010230540.1:0-10667 GCA_932072015.1 Andricus quercustozae | reverse complement strand
GCTTACTTTCCGTATGACAGCGAAACTAACGCAGCAGTGAAGGTATGTACACTGGTGGAATATTGTGAAGTAGGAGGTATTCCTCTACTGTTGGGATGCCCAACAGTAGTTTCGTAACCCGTCAGGGAGGAAGTCATTGACATCATTCCCTATACCAGCAGTTTTAGAGATAACATCAAGAGCTGGAGAGTCTCAGATGAACCCACTCTATCAGATTACTCACAGATAGAGTTGGTATTGGAATCTATTGTACCCGCTGGCCCTAAATGGGTCAGGAATCCAAGAAGAACGGACTGGGATCAGTTTTCCGCGGACCTACAAGAGTCCGAAAGGCTGGGGAGACACACTGGTGGAATGGGAAACTCGAAGAGATTCGCAGGGAAAACAGAGAGAGGTTCAGACGTGCCAGTAATGGCAAAATGAAGGAATTATGGACATCATTCACAACGATGAGGGATGAATACAGGGGTGCAATACGTAAGGCAAAGCAAGGGAGCTGGACCAACTTTTTCACAGACATCGAGAAGGAAGCTGACGCGGCTAAACTGGATAAGTGGCTTTCTCTAAATCCGGATGCTATTCTCGGCACTCTTAAATTGCCCGGTGGGGGTTACTCAGAGTCGGACGGGGACTCCTTGGCTCACCTGATCAAGGCACACTTCCCGGGCTTTTCAAGGTTTGGAGAAGAGGGGACGGCACCTCAGAGGCAACCAAAGTCGCCTGCGGCCCAACTGGGCCCGAAACGGCGGCCTGACAACGAGATTGTCACCACTGCCAGGGTCAGGTGGGCCCTGAAGTCCTTCAGCCCTTACAAGTCTCCTGGCCCAGATGGCATTTATCCAGTCCTCTTACAGAGGGCTGCAAAGTCCATCATAAGGTCGCTAGTGAGACTTGCTAGGCCTAGTCTTACGCTGGGACGCGCCTATAGGGCTGGCCACTCGATGGAGACGGCCCTAAGCGGAGCAGTAAACCTAATTGAAGGACAACTGAAGGAGAAAGGCCTCGCGATTGGAACCTTTATGGACATCGAAGGAGCCTTTGGCAACACCTCTGGCGAGGTGATTAGGGCGGCCATGATCACACATGGTGTGCCTACTGTAGTCGTGGAATGGACGTGCCATATGTTGGCCAACAGGAATCCAACTACGACTAACGGTGAAAACACTTTATGTGGAACCGTTGACTCGGGATGTCCGCAGGGAGGAATTTTATCGCCCTTGCTGTGGTGCCTAGTAGTGGATGAACTGCTTCATCTACTCTCGAGTCAGGGTCTAAACGTCATAGGCTATGCGGACGATATACTAGTTATCGCGCGTGGCCAGCATCTGGATGCGCTCTTCTGAATAATCCAGCAAGCCCGGATGATAGTGGATTCATGGTGTAAGAAAACTGGACTATCGGTCAATCCGAGTAAGACAGACGCGGCTGTTTTCACCAGAAGGTATAAGTGGTGAACCACGAGTACACTGAAACTTGGAGGACAACAACTAGAAATCAAAGAACGAGCTAAATACCTAGGAGTAATTCTGGATAAGAAGCTGTTATGGAATGAGCTCCTGGAAAACAAGTTCAAGAAGCTAGTAGCAACTCTATGGCTCTGTAGGAGAGCCATAGGGAAAAGCTGAGGCTTGAAGCCGGAGACACTCATGTGGATCTACAGAGCGATCTTGCGACCCAGGTTAACCTATGCGGCGATGGTCTGCTGGAGTAGAGTCGAGCTGTCCACTGTGAAGTCTCGACTGGAAAGGATCAGGGGACAAAATGTCCACTCGCTACCTCTTCGACAAGAAGTATCGAGTTAGCCTATCCCCGAAAGAGGAATGGGTTAACGGCGACGCACACCTCCCCAGTGATGGAGACAACTGGTTTACAGATGGCTCCAGGAACTAGGAGAATGCAGGAGCCGGTGTATACCGTAGAAGGAATTCAATGGGCTTCACAATCGAGTTGGGATCCCACGCCACAGTTCTACAATCTGAAATTATGGCCATACTCCAGTGCGCCTACAAGAAAAAGAAGTATGACAACAAAAGAAACATCCGTATCTGCTCAGATAGCAGGTCTGCTATATTGGCCTTGAATGGAACAACGACACAGCGGTATCAAGGGCAATGAGATATCGGATAGGCTAGCCAAACTAGCAGCAAGAAGAAATTTTACTGGACCCGAGCCAGTTGTAGGTATTTCCAGGAGGTCAGCCACTGAAGAAATTAACAGTTGGCTGACTGAGGAACATCAGAATGAGTGGGATTTGGTCACTGGTTGCAGACAGGCCAAAACACTCTTGGGCTCAAAGCTTAATTTTAACCGAGCAAGGAATGTCCTAACAGAAATGTTTATAGGTCATGGGAATCTCAGATATCAAAGAAATAAGATAGGGCTTGCGGAAAGTCCTCTCTGTCGTCTGTGTGGAATGGATGATGAGACAGCTACTCACATCCTTTGTCACTTCCCTGCGATTGCGGGGAAACCTCTAATACTTACTGGCAGTTACTGCATCAGTGAGTCCACAGCCCACAGCGTGGCTGCGGTCCTCTCTTTATGGAGAGGGCTTCGGGGTCACGCTTAGGCTCACAAGGGGACGCAACGGGTTTACCCAAGCGTCAGGGGCTGTTACGGTCTCAACCCAACTAAAAATAATAACAATGTCCTGAATACGGCTTTGAGGCACGCCCAGGTATGTATAGTTCTCTCTAGTGTTAAGATATCTAATAACACAAATATCCACAAGCGCAAGGTCCTTGTGAAGGCCAACAATCTTTCCTTTCCTCAGATGAATGTTAGCACATTTATCCAATCCAAAGTCTATCCCAATCTCTCCTGTATACTCCTTGACGTTATTTATAGCAGTTTGAAGTTTGCTTTTACCCAAAGCATAGATCTTCAGGTCATCCATATAAAATACAAAGGCTTTGTCCGTCCTTGTAGAGCCCCGCATGTTAGGATAAGGCTGCATATTCTGAGAGGTCGTCTGGTATCCAAGAGACACCATTTGAGACACCTCGCCCAGGTGCCATTCAGCTTTCGGCACGGTGGGCACACCTTCGCTTAGGGGTTATTCCTTTGGGGTCATCCCTGGACAATTGTCCGCGACTGCTCATTAATAATTTTAACCATATTCAGCAGAAACCCTTGGTACCGCGGTAAATTACAATTACGGCCACTTGTTACGACTGTGAGATGTGTGGCTACAGGGCAAAACAAAACCATAGTGACAAGCTGGCAAAACTCTCGTGTGTCTTGAAGACACGGCATGACCCAAGGATGACAGCTTTCTGTATCCATCTCGCAAGTGCCTTTGCATGTGTTGGGCACGCGGGTATGGCTGTAAGGTTACGAACCAGTGATAGTTTCGCAACATCGAGGGCACCGATCACAAGGACAATTACTGTAACCGAATATTTTGGGTATAGTTACTGCAGCCCGCAGCATGAATATAGTTCGTTTCTGACACTCTTGGTCAACAATGTTAGGCCTCCAAATTGCAATGGAGATTTCTGCCCGAAAATCGTAGTTCCAGAAAATGTAATACTTCGTGTTTTAGAAAATTAACTCTATCTCCCTCAGAGTATTCGGCAGGACACGGTCGTGGTAGCCGTGAGAGCGAGAAAGATGTTTCTCAAGCACTCTTAGGGCCGAATTAAGTATGTGGAGATACGGAAATGATACCGTCTTGGTTCGCGAAACTGAAACCGTCTGTGCTACATTTCTGTGGAAGTTTTCGTGATTTTTCTTGTCCAGCATCTGTTGGCGGAATTTTTTAACCTTTGCTTTTTTTACTTGGGCTTTGTAACGAAACGTTCCTTTGGCAATCATCTCGTGTTTCCTGACCATTTTTAAGAAAGAATCTCTTGCATTTGCAACGATGTAAGCTATACCCAGAACAATTCGGTTATGAAGTTATTGGAGATTTAGAGGTCCCTGCCTGCCTTAACGTCGTGGAATGTTTAATCGGGAAACGGACGAATTGATATGCAAGCTCTTCCGCATATGCATGATCTTATGCGTAGCGATATCAAGGGTCGTAAGCTCGTCCTTCGCCCATTTAGCTAGCCCAAACGAGTAAAGGCGAACCGGGATAGCAAGCATGTTAGTCAACGATCCCAGGTTCTACACTGACAAAGAGCATACCGATCTACTGTGTGTACCCCTTGACGATATTTAAAATACGTTGAGGTTGGGTTGCTTTAGAAGCATAGTTCTTCAGGTTATCGATATAAAATACATGAGTGATCTTATGCTCACGATGATTAGCGTCGCCGCAGAGGTACCCATGAGAATTGCGTAATTCGAGAAATAGAGGCAGAAGTGTGATGCAAAATATGAGAGGGCTCATATCAATGTCTCTATCCATATCACTATGTGTTGCTGATGCTTCTAGCTTTTCAACTGACCGATGATTAGTTTATGAGAAGTTGAATCGAAAGCTTTCCGGTAGTGAATCCAGGCAGTATAGTGCATCTCAACACCAGACTTCTTCCATCAGAAGTTCTTAATACCATCTGGTCCGTTAGCAGAAAAGTTCTTCTGGGCACTAAGTTATGAAGTTGTCGCAAATCTGCTTAATGCGGATGATATTATTAGTATTTTGTTTCAATGTCTGTGTTTTGTGGATCTTGTACGCCTCCAGAAATCGCGAGCATCTCTCAGAGGTGCCTGCTTTCCGTGGTTGGTCTTAATGTCGGTTCCTCCTCTTCGTCTGCGTCTCATTCATGCAGCGGCCAGTGAAGCACTCTACGTACATATACAGTTTTCGATAGGTAGACAGCTTGATTTCGCAAAGACTGGTAAGAAAAGTGCTGTAGCTCTGGTTGTTTATGGCACCTCAGAGTGTGCATACGCGTCATATAGCGCTCCTCAACAAGGATATTGTTAGCATTTTAGTAATCCAGCAAGTCATCTTTGAGTCGATTCGTCCACTTAATGTGACCGTTTTGCCGGTTCGTCGTTGTGTTTCCATCTGAATTATTTTCCGCTTCTACAACTTTCTGGTTGTTTGGTGATGTCATTGTTGTTCTCACGAGGCATAAAGCTGCATACTCTGAGAGGTTTCCCGGTTATCCAGAGTACACATACATATATACAGTGTGCAACTATGGGTGAATTAGTATTTCTTTTTATTAATTCAATGTTTATGGCACAAAAGTGGGGACAAAAGTGCGGTAGCATGGGTAAAGGGGGCGTTGGTTAAGATGATAAAGAAGAGAAGGAAAGAAGAAGGAGGAAGATTAATCGAGAAGGAAAGCTTGTAAAGAGAAGAGGAAGGAGATATAAGTTCGGTGCAAATATTGTAAATAGTAGATAAGTATTAGATATTAACTGCGGAGGCAAGGTTTGGAAAGGCGATAAAAGCGGTCTTAAAATTAAGGTGTGGTTAGATGTTAGTTTGTAAGGATTAGTTTAAAGAAACTCTGTAAAACATGGAAGTGCAAGCAAGGCAATTTTTCAAGGCCAGTAGGCCGAAAAATAAGCGTTTATCTACTACTGTCTATATACAGTGTGCTTGGGAAGCCCTTTCGCTGAAAATACTATTTTTGGAATATCCACCCATTCTTCGCATGACTATAGGCTGGACTTTTTTTGGCATTGTAAATTTCCGCGACTTAGATCATTTAAACTCCTCATAAGGCTGTATACAGAAACAATAAGTGTTGGAAATTTTATTTACTTGTCATACACTTTTGGATAGGCCCGAATCTCTGAGAAAACTTACAAGGCAAAAAATTAGAGCCCGCATTTATACAAACGTACCAAATACATCTACCATGCAAAATATTTCTCGAAGTAAAAAGTTATCAGTACAATCAAAAAAGTTTGTAAAATCAAAGTTTGCCAAGTAATTCTAATTGATATTAAAATTTTTATATTTATTAAATTTGTAATATTACAGAAATTTGGAGAATGTATTAATAAGGGAAAAACAAAAAACTGGCGGTATTTTATTATTACAAGACCGATCGCGCGCTTGTACGCGCGTGTTTCGTATTTGAAAATTTATTTTGCTGCAAAGAAATCGAGGGCATGTGAAACTTTGCCGTAAAAGCAAATTACTTTACGCAGGTTTTTGTGCATAATTTTTCAACAAAATAATTTTTGTCAGACGTCCGTGTTCATGTTCTTTACATCTGGGCAATAATATTTTTGTTTGAAATTGTCTATTGTAGATAAAAACCCACGTATTCTAAATTGTTGTATAGTAAAGTATCCTGTGACCTCAAGATGTTTTTAAAACATTTTTTATCGACTTTTTAAAAAGTCAACTAATTATTTTAGTCTAATAATTCTGTGTATACATAATTTTTAATCATTTCATTCGGGCGTTGTTCTCCCAAGAAAATACGTAAATATTTCCAAGATCTAACTCGAGAAAGTGCCACGTACAATTGTCTATGATTGAATACATCTTTACGAAGATCTACTCCAATTTTTTCGAAAGTCTGTCCTTGGCTTCTATTAATTTTCATCGCAAACGCTAATTTGATTGGAAATTATCGCCGCCTAAACTTGAAAGAGTAAACGTCGTCACAATATAATGAAATGCGATGAGTGAACACAATATTGCCTGCTTTATCCCCTGTTAAGATACGACATCTTAAAAGATTATTAGCAAGTTCAAGTATTTGTAATCGCGTTCCGTTGCATAAACCTTCATTGATATTTAAGTTTCGTATGACCATGAAAATCGAATTACTTCTTAACCGTAATTCATACGGTGGAAAATTAGGATGGTTCAAAGTATTCAGATATTCTGGCAGTATCGCATTAGTAATATCTCCATTATCGCAATTTTCCGTACTATCTATACTTATGTAAATTCGTACTGTTGTTTTGTCGAGTAAATGTACAACTCTGCAATTTATTTCTTCAACATCAACGTTACGTGCAGACAATACGGCCATTTCAGCTAGATCTTCATATCTATGATTAATAATTGTTTCTTTAAAAATGATTTCTACTATATCGTCAGTTCTAGGAGCTACACATTGTTCTGGTGCTAAAAGATTATTATCATTGTCATTGAAACTACCATTGCCAACAGACAACAGATACTCAGCAAATTCTGCTTCCCCTGGTAAAGCTCGCATATTTTCAGTTAATGAAAACACGGAAAAATGTTTCCATAATGCACTGAACTTGATAGATGAATTTACCAATTCACTTCGTGTAGCACCCACTTTCACAGGTAATAATTTCCTAAAATTTTCTCCTATGCGCATTTTTTTCCCGCCAAATGGCAAGCCGTTATTCATGAAATCCCAAATGCAAATGTCGACGCTTCTCAAATATTGTGCATCTTTTGATTGATTTCGGGTGTTTGATACGGAATGTGAAAATAGAGGAACAGGCATACCGAAAGTTTTGTACACAGTTTTACCATGGGGAAGCAATATTGCAGCAATCCCTGTAAATGCCATTGTACATATAGTTTTCTTTTTTATTCGTAACAAATGATCAAATTTGGTGTAAATGAATGGCTACAACAATCATTGAATGCATTTTTTTGTTATCTACTTTTTCAGCTTGGAAGTGTCTGGCCTTACAATGTTTACATAAAATATTAATTTTATCGGAATAGTGCTCTGTTACAGCTGGAGTTGCAATATTGTCATAAAGATTTTGAGGATAAACAGAAGGTTGACAGTTTTGAGATACATTCTTATTTGAATTAGAGGCAATCATTTGTTCATTTCCTAAGGACTCAACTGTACATTGTCATTTGCTTGTACTCTCGTCCTTTGGATTTTGCTGAGATTCTCTTTGTTACGAATTTCCTTCTGACGAACACGATACGCTCTTTGCTTAGCAGCATTTTTCCCTTTGTTTTTTAGAAATGATTCTTCTCCTGTGACTTTTTTCTGCTGAACTTGAGGAGATTCACAAATCTGTGTTATTTCTGTGCAGTTCTTTTTTCAACGACACAACATTGTCATTTGTTTGTACTCTCGTTCTTTGAATTTTGCTATTAATCTCACTGTTACGAATGTTCTTTTGGCGGAGACGATATGCTCGTTGCTTAGCAGCTTTTTTCTCACGACTTTGTTCTAATGATTGTTCTTTTGTGATCTCATTATTACGAATGTCCTTCTGACGGAGACGATATGCTCGTTGCTTAGCAGCATTTTTCTCACGACTTTGTCGTAATGCTTCTTCTTTTGTGATATTTTTCGGTTCAACTTGGTCTGCTTCACAATTCTGTGAAATTTCTACCACAATAGTACTTGTTGATTCTGCTGGAAATTCCTTAATTTCTAAATTAGCATCAGGAGTTTGTTCTGTACAACTATTATTTTCAATTGCTACAATATTACCTTTCTCATTACTTATATTCCCATGAAAGGAACGTTGCTGATAATTGATTTTTTGTTGTTTTAAAAGTTTCCATTTTTCTTCTTCCGCAACACAGCATTTAATTTTGCGTTTAGGCATTTTCGCTTTCAAAATTAAAATGATAAATGTACTGATGGTTATGTTACAATCCTAGGTTTGTTTTTATTAAATTATTCATACATATAAATTCTACAAATCGTAAGCTACTCTAATAAATTATGTTGTATTTTGTATCATTCCTTGAAAATAGATCCTCATCAATACGTATAGATTATGGTATGATATCTTTGTTTTTAGCCAGTTTGTATTTAAATATCTATAACTTTTTGTCTAAACGTATCTCCATTATATTATTAATGTATTTCATTGGTGAGGGATCATCCTGAAAATATGTGATAGTTTTGCTAGCTATTATCAACTACATCTAAGAATATATTTTGACCAGAGGAGTAAGGTAGATTGTAATACAATTTCTAAAAGTATTCTGACTTATTTCACAATCACGTAATTTGTTTCATTGGTGGGTCAGTAGGAATTCATTTCGAGCTAATCCAAACTACTTCAAATCATTCCGGAATCTATATTTGAAATAATGCGAAACAACCTGAAAAAGTTTTTTATTTTATTTTTGGAAAATTGTTCAAAAACGATCCGATTCAATCCGATTAAATCCAAGACTCCTGTTTGAAGGAATCCGAATGCATGCGCATGGATCAGAATCAACTGTTTTGAATCCGAACGATTGAGAATCAATCCGAACCTGGATTGGTCTAAACTGAATATTCAAACCGAATGAATTCGTATGCTTGCGCATTTGGATTGTTCCGGATTTAGTAGGCTTGAATATGCGGTTTGCACCACCCAGTGGGCAGAAAAATTGAGGATGTCATACAGACGTCTTTGGGACATTCCTAAGACGTCTTTTAGAACATGTCTTTTGGAACATGTCTTTTGGACATCCTAGGGATACTCTTAAGACGTCTAATGTCAGTACGAAAGATGCCTCGAAAACGTCGTATGACTTAAGAACGTTTTTAGGACATCTTCAGGACATTAGACGTCTTAGAGATGTTGTTAGGACTGACATTAGACTTCCTAGGAACGTCCCAAGGACGTTCTTGGGATGTTCATGGTTTTGTGCCCACTGCGCAGTCCGGGTCGAATTTTCATTCGTTCGGATTGTAGAATTGATTCTGATTTGTTCGGATTGAAAATTTGATTCTAATTCATTCGGCTAGAAGTCCTCGGATTTAATCGAATTGAATCGGATTTATTTTTGAGCGGTGTTCAATCAATGAAGTTGAAAACTCCTTTTGGATGGATTCTTATTAATTCGGATACAGATTTCTGAATGATTTCTGATACTTCAAATTAGTTCTGAATTAATTCCTATCCAAAACTTTCGCCAGGGTTGACGATAAGGGTTCAAATGATTCTTACGTGAATTAATTATCAATCATGTCACTAATTGTTACACTATATTTTTTTCTTGATATAGCAGTGCCCTCACACCCAAGAAGTTAAATTCAGACACATCGTCTTACTTCACATTTATAAATGAAGTAAGATAGTTCATAAACAGAAACATTTTAAAAACTCAATATTATTTTATACAAAGGACATTGAGCCCCCCCCCCCCCTGGCGAAAGTATCGGATAGGAATTCATTCCGAACTAATCCGAAGTCATCCGAATCCTTCCGGAATCTGTATCCGAATCAATCCGAGTTCATTCGAACCAATTCGAAAAAATTTTTACATTTCGTTCGATACAATTCGGTCAAAAATTAATCCGACTCAATCTGGTTCAATCCGAACTTCCAATCCGAATAAATCCGAAAAAAATTTTCAACACGTAGTCGGATTGACCTAAACCGATTTTCAATCCCAATGAATCCAATTCAATGCCAACCGGATTGAAAATTCAGTGTATATTAATCCGAATTCGGATTCATTTGGATTAAAAATTTGGTTCGGAATCGTCCGGATTGGGGATTTGGGTCAAACGAAATGTAGAACTTTTTGCGGATTGATTCGAATTGACTCGAATTGGTTCGGATACAGATTCCGGAATGATTCGGATTGGTTCGGAAGGAAAACCTATCCGTTACTTTCGCCAAGGGAATCTCCGAAACTATCGAATCGTTTGGTCTGAAATTTTTACCTCATATTCCATACATATACATCAACCGGTTATAGCAGATTTATATAAAAAAATTTATTTTTACTATTATTTGTTTCCAAAAAATAATCAGAAGAAAAATGAGATTTTCGTTTTTTTTAATATTTCGAATTTCCGCTATTTTGATTTTTTGCATGTAAATGAAAAAATCAGCTACCA
>CAKNWU010230491.1:0-11624 GCA_932072015.1 Andricus quercustozae | reverse complement strand
TTAAAATTACTTTGCTGTTCCTTTTGTAAATTAGTTTCCCTCTCCCAATTTAATTTAATAACTTTTCAATTAGTCTCAACCCACAGACTGACCTCAAATTGACGCCTAAACGTGGGCCCTCAGAGAAAATCTTAACACACTTTTCATTCCATCTTCTGCTCTACACACTGCTCTTATAAACAATTTTCCTTTCGCCGATAGTGCGCATTGCTCTCATAAAAAAAAATACTTTCACTTCTGGGAGTGAATAAACACCCAGTGGCGCTCATGAACTTCGACATGGACTCTTCTGTGCATGAACCTAGAGTTTAACTAACTGGGGCATCCCCACCCTAGTATAAATCACTAGAGCACGGACTCCTCGACAAATCTACCCCATGTGGGACACCCACCCCTTGGAAAATCAAGGCCCTGTGGGAATCCTTCATACACCCCTTTCGATCTCTGAACTATGAGTTCCACCAACAGGAGTATCCCCACCCTGGAAATATTTTCCAGGGCGCGGGTGGCGCGGCGCGGCCGAGCGGCCGGGGACGGAGGGAAGGGGACCCTGCTATAAACATGGCTACCCCCTCACAACAACTAAACCCCATGGGAAATCAAGGCCCTGTGGAAAACTCCAGCTGTAAAGAACCATCGCCCTGCAGAAATCCCACTCCTTGGACAAAAACAAGAGCACGAGTGACGTCAGGGACATTTAATGCTTCCAGGTATTTCACGTAATTTCCCGAAAAAACATTCGGGAGTTCGCTGTAGGGAAATACCTGACTAAATTCTATTGTGAAGTAGGATTTAAATCCTGTGAATGAGCATAGTATTTACGAGGACGTTTTCTGTCCTTTCGCATTAAGAGCATGGCTCATTGAGATACATATTTTTCATTTTGTTTTAAGTCTCGAACACTGTGAATTTGATTAGATATAATAATTTGAGCCCAGTGTTCCAAAAAAGAGAATCAATATTCTTTAATTTTTGTTCTTTGAGTTTTCCATGCAAGTTTAATTTTATAAGCAATTGTATCTCGTTGGGATATTTTTGTGTGTCATTCTTCCAGTAGATTCAATTAGGGAAAAGGTGATTCTGCTGAACAGAATCACCCATTGTGTCACGGGTCATAATGATGAAAATGATTAATTTCTTATATCTCATTAGAAATTGGGTTTAAAATCCAGTATGTGTTTTTAACAAGAAATTATAAGACTATTGGTTGTTGGATTTATTTTCAGAAAGAGGATAATTTTTTTATAGTCACATGCGATTTTTTAAGTAATGATGAAGTAAATAATACTGCAAAATCTACCGAAAATTTGTTTGAGATTATGTAGAATTTCAAATTCGAAATCGTCATTCATAAACAAAGACCCCCATACCAAAACATAACCTCTACCATAAGCAGCTTTCCTGTTTGATCGCTTTTTCGTATTTGCAATCGGCCCGACAGTACCTACGTCAACAAAGAAAAAATCTGAGGTTTTAGCATAAATGTTTCTATTTCGCTTATAAAATTCGTTGAAAATTATATTTATATTTTTCTTTCTTTTTTTTGTAGCTGCTTCCTCTTGACGATGATCCTTTGTAGTAGAACATACTATAAATAAAGAAATAGAATAAAAAATATATATAAATAAATAAAATACTATAAATAATATTTTTGGAAATTTCACCTTTTTAGTTTAAAATTTTAACTTTAATTTTAATCATTAAAAATTAAAAATTGAATTTAGTACAAATGCAACTTTTTACTTGAAAATCATCGCTGTGCTTGAAATTTTCTTTTTTTTAAATTAATTGTTTTAACTGATAATTTGACTATTTCAGTTGCCGATTCATCATTTTCAGCAATTTTTAGCAAACTTAACTATTTTGTTGAAAATTGATCTTGTATTCTTCTTTAAAAATGCAATTTTTTGATTGAAAATTAATCTTCTTTGGTTGAGGATTCAACTATTCGGTTAAAAATTTGTCTTTTGATTGAATTCAACGATTCTTTATTTAAAAATAAAATCTTTTTTAGTGGAAATATCTACTATTACATTGTTTTCTGAAAATTCAACTTGATTGAAAACTGAACTATTTGGTTGACGGTTGAATCACTTTGTTAAAATATCTTTTATTTTCTTATGTTTTAATTTTTTTTTAACTGAAAATTTAACTATTCCAGTTAAAGATTATCATTTTAGTAGAAAATTTATCTCTTTACTGGCAAACTTAATTATTTTTTGAAAGTTGATCCTTTTAAATTGAAAATTCAACTATTTTGTTGAAAATTCGTCTTTATGTTGGTTGAAAATTAATTTTTTAAACTGCAAATGTTACTTGTCCATTTTTGGTTAAAAATTGATACTTTCTTTTAGTTGAAAATTCGTCATTGTTGGTGGAAAACTAATCTTCTTGGTTTGAAATTTTCTCTTCTTTTAGATTCGTCATTTTAGTTGAAAATATATCTCTTTAGTTAAAAAATTTGTTTGGGTTGGAAATACATTTTTTTAACGGAAAATTGAACTATTTCAGTTGAAGATTCATAATTTTAGTTGGAAATTTATCTCTTTAGTTGACATTTTTTTTCTTTTTGGTTGAAAATTAATTATTTTAACTGAAAAGTTAACTATTCCAGTCAAACCTTAAACATTTTACATGAAAATTCATCTCTTTCTTTGCAAGCTTAACCATTTTGTTGAAAATTGATATTTTTTAATTGAAAATTTAACTATTTTGTTGAAAATCGGTTTTTCATATATCTCTTTGGTTGAAATTTAACTGTTTTGTTGAAAGTTCGTTTTCTTTTTTAGAATTAATGTTTTAAACTGAAAATTTAACTATTCTAGTTCAAAATTCATTATTTTAGTTTAAATTTCATCTTTTTTCTTGCGCAAGCTTAACTATTTTGTTAAAAATTCATCTTGTTTAGGTTTAATTTTCTAAACTAAAAATGTAAAAAAATGCAATTTTCGTTGAAAATTAATCTTTTTTTAGTTGAAAATTCGTCATTTTTGGTAGAAAACTAATCTTCTGGTTTGAAATATCCTCTTTTTAGCTAAACATGCAACTGTTTGGTTGAACATTAACTTTTTTTCAAAATCCTATTTTTTTAGTTGAAAATTTAACTATTTTACAGAAACTTCACCTTTTAGCTTGAAAGTTCAACAATTTGGAAGAACGTTTTTTAATTTCTTGTCTGAAAAATCTTTATTTGTTGAAAATTCTTTTTTGTTTGTTGTTGGAAAATTCATAATTATAAATTGTGTTTTTAGTATAATAGATATACTATACGCTTATCAAATATTGTTTAATCAT
This sequence comes from Andricus quercustozae, assembly GCA_932072015.1. Taxonomy (NCBI): domain Eukaryota; kingdom Metazoa; phylum Arthropoda; class Insecta; order Hymenoptera; family Cynipidae; genus Andricus; species Andricus quercustozae. The sequence goes on along the minus strand of CAKNWU010230491.1, from coordinate 8,330 downwards.
ATTATCAATTTTTAAAATTTTCAGGAACTGTTCGTGGGAAATTCGCACTGTTCGTAAAACACTTCGAAATTTATCCATACATTTCTCATAGAAATGAGGACCTAGCTAGAAGTTCGTGAGTTTTTCACGGATACATTTTTTCCGTGTAAGGGGGCTTCCATAAACCACGAGGCCCAATTTTGGCCACTTTGACCCCCCCCCCACCGGTGCTACATTTTTATCTTTTTTCTGGCCACGCCACGGCTAGCTTGAAACACTTATGACTGAAAAGTGCTCGCCTAACCCAGTTTCTTTCTGAATAGGTTTCGGGGATGCATCCCGAGTATTTTAAGGCATGAATGAAAAAAAAATTGTTGCGTCCCTTTTTAAGAAATCATAATTTTTAATTTTTGTTGTGGGTTTTATAAGTATATTTTTGTTAAAATCATTGCAAATTGAATGTTAATTGTATAAACCATTTAGTTTGGCATCCAAAATAAGCCTCTAATAGTTAAAAAATCAAGTAACATTCAGAAGGCTTTAAAGTCTTGTGAAACAGATGAAAAAAATGCAGTTTTTTTTATCATGTTTCCTTTTCACTGCATCGCACGCCTAAATAGTCTGAACAACAATTTAAGGGCATAAAATTCCCTATAAAATAAGAAAAATTTTTATGTTTTCTCCTGAATAGTTTAGGAGATATTACTTCCAGAAGTGATTTTTTAATGAAAAATTGGCCTAAATAAAACGTCAACTTTAGTTTCCGTCAAAAGATCTCATGTCTTCTACATTTTGGATAAAATTTACACTTATATTAGTTAAAATATCAAGTTATTGCGTCCTGAATATCACCCTTTTTATTGATTTTTATTTTACATTAAGTTTTTCGGAAATAACTTAGGTCTGTTGAATTTCACGTGCAAAAATATGCATATATAAATAAAAGCACAAAAATTTTTCAGCAAAATACCAAATATTGATTGTCCTATCTTAAATATGTTGTAAAATGTTGCTACGAAAAGCATGCTCTTCGATAAAAATTTATAAATTTTGCTAAAAGGTAAATCTGTTTTTTTTTTACTTATTCTGAACTGTATGTAACAGCTTCCTAAGTTATAGTTTTTGCTTTTCTAATTTGGGCTAAAAAGGCTATTTAAGGCTTAACTCACGCAGGAAGCTTTGACGCATACAGTTTAGAATAAGTAAAAAAAAAAACAGATTTACTTTTTAGCAAAATTTTTAGCAACGTTTTACGAAATATTAAAGATAGGACATTCAATATTTGGTATTTTGCTGGAAAATTGATGTGCTTTTATTCATATGGGCATATATGTTCACGTGAAATTTAACAGACGTAAGTTATATCCGAAAAACTTAATGAATAATAAAACTAAAAAAAAAGGCTGATTTTCAGGACGCAATAAATTGATACCTATCAGAGCTAGAGAATTTTATTTATTGTTTAGATCTCCGGCAAATTTAGAATGCTTTAACTAATATGATTGCAACTTTCATCTAAAATGTACAAGACATGAGATATTTGGTTTGTACCAATTAACATTTAATTTGCAATGATTTTTACGAAAATATACTTAATAACTCCGCAAAAAAATTAAAAATTAAGATTTCTTAAAAAGGGGCTCAACAATTGTTATCATTTAGTCCTTAAAATACTCGGGAGGAATCCCCAAAACGTATTCAGAAAGAAACTGGGATAGGCAAGCACTTTTCAGTCATAAGTGGTTAAGCTAGCTCGGAACCCTCCCTCCCCCATGTAGACCAACGTAGCCGTTGTTGGCCCCCCCCCCCTAAAGAAGCCACGTGGTTTATGGAAGGCCCCTAAGATCAATACACAGTTTTCTTTGTTGATGAATTGATTGTTATTCTCATAGACTCCTGTAACAGTGGCATATGCCCACAACTTTAGATAAGATAAAATGGCTATATATTGTAGCGCTTTGGCGCAGCGCATCAGTTCTAGTTTATCCTAATTACTATTCATAATAAAGAAACGTCGCTCTGACTAAGCGTCAGCGCGACTTCTTTTAAAAAAGTTGAATCTTGTCTTGATCTCGTCACATTTTTGGCGACCCTGCCAGGATGGTGACAAACGATCAAAGTTAAACAACGATAGAACTGCACCATCTTGAAACTAGACACATGGTGTGGGTCAAGAAAGCGAAAAAATTTGACAAAATTAAAGAAGAACTTCGAGGATATATTCACGAATTTTTCTTCGTAAAAAGCAGGCAAGTAACGATATTAGTAAAACTAGATGATGAATTAAAGTAGGCCCTATCCTACGTTAACTATTGTTCGAGAAAACCTGAAATTGAAATTTGGATAAGCGATATACAGCTGTAAATTCTCGGGAGCAATTTCCAGAAAAAGAAGCAAGATGCCGATACGTCGTGCAGGTTGACCACCGCCCTACGAGAAGGACAAGAAGAAGTCAACAGCAGCAAGCGGGTGATACGTCGCGCCGCTATGCCTGGTTCACCATCTCTACGCACGAGAAGGACAACCACACAGCCGCAAGAAAGCATTTAATTTATAAAAATAAGAAGTGAATTTGTAAAAGTGCGATCTCCCAACAATTTTGGAACAAATTAAAAGTGTAAGAAAAATTGTGAAGCGTACGCGACACGGATATCCTTCTGTCGAAAGACAGAAGGATCCTTTTAGAACAGCGACAATGGCATCCCCTGCATCCTCTCCCACTGCCACTCCTCCAACAACAGACCAAATGTTGCATTACATCTTAGCTAGGATGATCGGTTTAGAAAATGGTATGAACAAATCTTCAAGAGGAAGGTACGATCCAAGCTAAGGAAATCATACGTACTATCAAACCACTTAACGCGCAAGACAATGTAGGGACAGAAGATTTGATATAAATGGTAAAGAAGGCGAGAAAGCGTTGTAATCAACCCGAGCTTTAATTAGACTTCGTGATAGCGGAAAAAATTCAAAGAAACGCGGAAAGAACCGTAAGATTCACCGCTATCAACTCTTACGAAGAGGTTTATGAAACTTTGCGCCAAAACTTAAAACAAACCGGACCAGTTTCTGCGTTGAGAAGTAGGTTAGAAATTTGCAGACAGGGACCCACGGAAACGGTTCAGAATTTTAACCTTAGATTTCGGCAGGGAGTTAACAAGCTAAAATACGCGGTTCAAAGTGAAAGTTATAGGCCAATGGAAAGGAAAATAGCTATTAGTATTGAAGAAAAGGAATGTCTAAAGAGATACTTATTAACGCTGAAACACAAAATAGGGTTGCAGGTAAAAGCTCAAAACCCCAGTAATCTAGCAGAAGCACAAAATCATGCTATAGAAATGGAGGTGTGGCTACGCGAATCACAACCCACAAGAACACATACAGGATTAAGAGCGCCAATGCGACATTCCCCTTAAATCCCTCAAATAACATTTTTACATTCACAAAAAGTGTAGCAGATAACACCCTTATACCGATCAACCCAATCTGGAATTACTCAAGGCACCGGTACTGACAAATCCAAACTGACTTGTCACAAGTGTGGAAAACTGGGACACTTTGCTAGTCAGTGCCAATCACCGCAGCAAAGAAATTTTCCAATAGGTGCATTCCAAAAGCGACCCCTGCAAGTCAGAACCATCCAGGAAGAGAATTATTTAGACCACTAACAGATGAGCCAAGAGGACGTAGAGGAGCAAATCAATTACGAGGATACAGCCGAGTATCAGATTACTCGTCGACTCCGGATCATCTATAAATCTTATCAAAGAAAACACAGTACCAAGCGTTACGACCCCTTTTTAGATGGAAAAGAACTTCCTTATGGGCAACGATAAACACATATCGACGGAAACAGTATACGTGAACTATTTTAATAAAAAACATCTTTTCCACGTAGTTCACAACGACTTCCCATTACCTGAGGAAGGAATCATAGGAATACCTTTTCTCGTGAAATTTCAAAGGTATTCTATCGCCCCGAGATTTCTAATACTTGAAAAGGTGAAACTACCTTCACATACGGACGGTACCTATGTTCCCGGGAGAACCGCGAAAGTAAATGATATTAACTTAGAATCTGACCTTAACGCAGACGTCTGGATAGAGGAAGGTGAAAATGTACCATCCGGAATCTACCGGATAAGGAATGGGCAATTGCAGGCACCCTTCTTTAACTATTCTGATAGGCCGATAAGAGTGATCGCACCAAGTGACGAACCTATCGATAGGATAACCAAAATGTCAGAACAAAAAATAAAGAAAGCTGAACGAATTAATAACCCAAGGACTCTAAATTTATTAGGAAAAACACACATGAACCACGTTGAGTCAGAACTGGCCGATCCCATTTGGCAAATTATTTCCCAATACACCGACGTATATACTTTAGACGGAGATCCCATACCTTGCACTAATCTAGCCGAACACGAGATCATTTTAAAATCCGGTAAAATTGTCAACATTAAAGCCTATCGACCGCCGAAAAGCCAACAAAATTTTGTGAAAGAAGAAGAAGCTTCTTTAGTCCAGCAAGATATAATAAGGCCTTCAAGTTCACCTTTTAACTCATTAATATGGGTCGTACCCAAACAGGGTGGAAAACTACGAATGGTTACCGATTATAGAGGAGTAAACCTTGACACCGACCAAGACGCTTACCCTCTACCCGTAATAGATGACATTTTAGATCATTTGAGCAAATAAAAATTCTTTTCTGCATTCGACCTTTCATCAGGATTTCATCAAATCCCTATGAAAGAAGAATCTAAAAAGTATACAGCTTTTTTTAACAAAAGAGGGACATTTCGAATTCAACAGAACGCCTTTTGGGTTTAAAAATTGTCTGGCCACTTTTCAGCGCATGATGGATCAGGCGCTACGGGAACTCCCCGGAAAGCATTGTTTTGTGTACCTATATGACATAGTTATTTTCGGACAAACTATCAAAGAACACAATCAGAATTTAATATTGCTACTCGACCGAATCAGAGAGACCGGATTAAAGTTACAACCTGCAAAATGCGAGTATCTGAAATCTGAATTGGAATACCTGGGACACCTCATCACTGCCGAAGGTGTGAAGCCTTACCCAAATAAAGTCAGCGCAGTAAAAGAATTCAAAACGACTAACAATGTGAAGCAAGTTCAATCTTTCCTAGGGTTAGCAGGGTACTACCGGAAGTTCATAAAAAAATTTTCGCACATAGCCAATACCCTAACCGAACTCACGAAAAAGTACAACTCGTTTAAATGGAGTACAAAACATCAACTAGCGTTTTATTAACTGAAGAACGAATTATGTACAGCACCAGTACTACGATACCCTGACTATAGTAAGGAATTCGTGTTCACCAGGGATGCCTCAAACGTAGGACTAGGGGCTGTCCTTAGTCAAGATGGCCACCCCTGCTGCTCCATATCCAGAACTCTCAACGGAGCCGAGCAAAATTACTCTGCCACAAGGAAAGAGTTTTAAAACCCATTGGTATCTATTTTTGAGAACCCCTTTGGCATATACTTGCAGAAACCCTTTTGTGTTTATCTTTTAGAACCCCTTTTGTACTTATTTTGAAACCCAATTATATCTATTTTCGAGAACCCCTTCGCCCGTCCTAATAATATATGTGCGTTTATACAGGCTTTATAATTCTGGATTGTGAACCTCTTTTATGTTTTCTTTTACCTCCCCTGTTGTATATTTTTGTCAAGTTTTCTGAAATTGTGAATAAACTTGTTATCATACCTTTTTCATGATTGACCCTTTAAATTTGTTCAATTGCGATCCCTCCATGATTTTCTAGTTATTTTATTAATTTTACCCCTTCTTGTGATTTAACGTTGTCGAATCCCCTCTTGCCTATGTTTGAATTGTTCGTGTATTTGATATAATTTCGTTGTTTTCTCTTGCAACCATATGGGTGTGCCCTTTTGTTAAATTTCTCTCAGTTGTGGAATAAACTGTTGTTAACTACATTCATTAAAATATGAGCTTTCGTCATTACGTAACCCCCCTCCCCCTCCCCCCCTACCAAATTCTAACCGAATGTGGCCTCTTAAATTCTGATGTATCTTTTACTTGTTTCAATGTCTTTTATCTTTCGTTGCCTCTTATTATTTTTTGTTTGACTATTACTATCAAGACTTTTTATATTTTTGATTATCTTATCCGCGGATATCTTAATATAATGTATTTTGCCATTTTTATATTTCGGATTATCTTATCTTTGGATACCTTTTATCCTTTACCTTTGTTTTTCATTGTAGTTTTGGATTATCGCTTGTTTTAAATTAAGGTGTACCCTTTTGACTGAGGTTTGTAAGGTTTTCGTTTATCGTTAAGCCTGAAACGTTTAGCGTTGAGTGAGTTTGACTTTACTGTTTGGAATATAGATTCCGTGTATCTTTACCGTCTCTCACTCACTGTAGTTAAATTGATTGGGAAAAAGGTAGCGTTACAAGGAATCCTCAAAATTTAGATCATCCGTGCGCAAATATTAAGGCTTCAAGTATCTGACTAAGTTCGGGAGAAGTTCTTCCAGAAATGGAAGGGTTCAATAAGATAATCGAGCGTATGATTTACTGCTGCACGATGCTTGCTTCGCAAAAACACACGCGTATAAATAATGATGCTGCTGGGATCATCCACTAACAGATTGTCCTGAATCTTGCCTTGCTTTAGCTAAAGCGGGATAACCTGACCATGTGAAGGGTGAAGAAAGTAACAATTCACTCGATCGTTATCTTCTTCACAGAGAACTGCCACTCCGAACTATCCCAGTGAAAAGAGTTTCAAAAATAAACATTTTTGAGATATTTCAAAAAACGGTAGGAAATGCATAAAAAATTACAACATTTTTAAGGTCTTATGAAGCCATTGCTCCCGACCGCACAAAGCTATCCCAAACGAAATAATTTCAGAAAGAAATGAAATGATTAAAGTTCAAGTTATCTGGAAAAAGTGAGAGATAAGTGAAAACTGGAAAAAATATCAGCATTTCCGTAAGGGGAATCGTGTAAAAAGATAAGAGATACGTGAAAACTAACAATATTTTAAAAGTCTTATGCAGTCATTGTCGTCGACTACCCCGAACTCGAAGTGATCCTCGGATTCCAGTTAACACACGGATTTAAAACTTACTTTGGATTGTTTCGGATTAATTCAGATTGCTTCGGGCATAGAAAATTGTACGTGGCATTTTCTCGAGTTCGATCTGGGTAATTGTCATGTATTTTCTTGCGAGAACAGCACTCAAATGAAATTATTAGATATTATGTATACACAGTAGTGATGCCCTTCGATACGAGGCTGTCTCCATATCGTGTCGAAAAATCTCGGTTTTTTCTGGTATCGGTATCGGTTTTCTGAGACTAGACAGACAGATGGTGTCTTCCTACGAAACAACAGTAGAAGGGGATCGGCGACGAGGTATAACTACTTGAGTACCAAGAACCTCTTCTTGTAGTTTGGAATTCTGAAGGTTCAAATTAACGAAATAAATTTTCACCGTTCATTATAAGTTTCTTTCATAATATTATTGTTTTCAATTTAATAAACTATTATATATTTGCACTGTTTGTATTTTTGAAAGTAATTAATAAAAAATGTCGTTTATTTGAACGTTAAGAACTTCAAGCATATTCCCTTTCAGATTTTTAAGCTTTAAAACTTCTAAAATTCCTACATGTCTTTTAAACTGAATCGAATTTTTTGTTTTAAATTTTGAAAAACTTTGGAAATTGTATTATAAAAACGGAATATGTGATGATGTCTCAATATAAAAATACAATTTTTTATTTAGTAGTAGAAGGGTGGCACTACAGAACTGGTTAACCAATAACATTGGAATTTTTGAAATAACGAAAAAAGATCCTGAAAAATCGAAATCATCATTAAAAGATGAAGTATCCGATTCCGAGCTTAAGTAGTGTTAAATTTAGGTCGAAACAGTTTTATTACAAGAATTTATCCACGTCCGATAAAGTGGATGTTGAATTTGACAATCTCAAAGTGACACTAACCCAAAATTGGAGCAGTCTCGACTGCAGATTGCGATAAAAAATTTAATGTTTCAGTTAAAAAAAAAGAAGAATAGAGTTTGATGTCAAAAAGTCAGTTAATGTCGAGAAAAACGACCGAGAATGTGGAGATTAAAATGGCATGAGTTTTCAAACTCAGCTTCAATTAGCGATTAAAAATGGAAGTTTTCATTATTTTCAAAAATAAAAACTTATTCCCGAGATACGGGTATGTTGAACGATAATAACCAAAAAATTTTATCCAAAACCATTTTTCCCCCAATAAAATCAAAGTTGAAGTATGGCATAGATGCTTTAGCGAAAATCCTAAAAAA
>CAKNWU010230470.1:0-10250 GCA_932072015.1 Andricus quercustozae | reverse complement strand
TCGACCCTTTATAATGATCAATTCCGCCCTCTGTGATGATCGGTTCGACTCTCTATGACACCTCTTGTTTTAACCTTCTAGAGATAGTCGCTTTAGCCATCTTCAAAGGCTGTACTATAGTTGACCCTGCAATAATCCGTCTGTACATCTAGATGGCCAAACTGACCTTCCATTTTTCTCCGTATATAAACTACATCCACGGCCCAGTGCGGAAGTTTGCTCGTGAGATACAACGAATGGTAAGATCTCTCTGTAAAACCCGAATTAGGTAACGGAATGTCAATCTGTGCGCATTTCTCCTTCTTAAAAAAGTTTGAAGTACTATTTTACGCATAACAGGGGGAACCTTCAAGAAAAATTTCAGACATATCTCCAATTTTTTAGAGCAAAATTTTCCTCACTTAATAAGAAAAATAATTAATGTTAAAGATAAAAATGGTACTAAAAATAGTAAAAAGTTTTCTGGCAATTTCTTTTAAAATGTCCTAGGGTTAAGCAAATCATGGTTTAAATTATATTAGAGCGACAATTTGTTGGTCTCTGATCAATTTTAATATATATATATATATATATATACTAAAAATATGGCTTTGCAATTAATACTTTCGTTTATTTAACTGATTATCTCTTATATTTCATATACTTCAACAATGCGAGATTACAATTAGAATGCTTGATTATTTACTGTTATAACTACAAATATCACTAGGTCATAATTGAAAATTTGTAAAATATAATAGTAAATGCAGAAAGGCGTCATCATAGTTTTCTCCAACTTCCTGAAGATAGAATTAAATGCTATACAAATCCTGACATCCAATAAATTTTCTCAATTCGTTAAATTGTTTGCGGATACCAAGTTTCGTAGATTCCCTGCAATTATGGAAAATTTCCAATTCACAGTTCTGCTTCTCGTAAAGTTTACTGAAAGAAGAAAAAATTACATTAAATATATTTTCTGAATTATATGTGGGCGTCCGCATAAAAAGGTTCCTTACGACCGTCATGGATTTACGTACAAAATCATATAGACGGATAAATTCCCGGCATTTTAAGCCCAAGATGAACGATTTAGATTAAAAACGAGTCGCCAGGGTATTTTCGTAGTCGGAACTTCGAAGAACCGCTTTTCGAGAAAAACGCATCTAAAGTTGGTGAGCGCCACCCGTCTTGAAAATTCAAGTGGAGCCAGATTGGACTCCGAATAGATTGCTTAATTACTGGCTGGGTCCAAGTTGGGGACCCCAATCACTTTCCATCTAGACTACTGTCTGTATTCTAACGCTCAGATCAACCAATGCCTATAATGGGCAAGCTAGGTGGGCCCAAGTTGGGCACTTTCTTTTCTGCCTATTTAAGGAAATTCACCATCCACTTCAGGTACGAAGTGGATATTGAAATTTTAAACTTTTCCGATCACTTGTCGAGGGACATTTTGTATAAGTTAATGAAACAGTATTCCAAAAATGGTTTTCAAAAACATTTTTTTTTTATTTATACACTGACTATTTTTAAATTAATATAAAAATTTTACGAGCTTTAACATGTATCATATTCAAAATGCCATCATGACAGTCATTGCTACTAACTATCATAGACAACAAAAATACAAATACTTTTACTTGTTTATGTTGGTAAAATTGCATGAACTTGCTTATTAATTTCAAATTTGATACGCAAGCCTAACATGTGAACAATGTATTCACCTCGCACCGACTGAAATTTCTTATAAAAACACGTAAAATATATTTTTGATGAAAACTACGAAAAATATTCATCAAAAAGTTTTAAAACTGAGAGCATCCAACTCGTAATGTTTTCCTTTATAAAACCGAAATACTCTTTTGTGAAGAAAAGTTTAGTATCAGCAAATTGTAATATACACAATTTTCTTAGTGAAGAAAGTATGTTTTATCATTATATGTGTACATAATTTTAATACATACCAAGGATACACTGAAGAATACTAATTCTTTAATGACTAACTTATTGAGTTCTTTTATTACATTTGTGAACTTCAACGCACGATCTTTAGAGATATATTTCTTAATGATGTTTAGGACATTTTTTGAGACATTGTGATCTATATCCATAAGAGTGTGTAATAATGAAAGCCCCAAATAAAATGCTTTGCGAATACAAACATATATTCCATAAATTAAATTTTTTCAGTACCATAATTTGTTATTAAATACACAAGATTGATTTTCAAGTTAGCCATCTTTTCATTTCTCATTGAATTAATCAAACTTAGAATCAGTCCAGCTTCAGTGGCTAAGGCTAGCAGTAAATGATCAAGTACATCCAGCCCGTTTAATATGTTGTTCTGCACAACTGTAATTCCTTTTATTGCGGCAAAAATAAAAAATTTAGTAGTAAGTTATATTTCGTAATAGTTTTTACACAAAATTACACCTATGCATGAAAAATTATAAACGCAAGGAATTTCTTCTTATGCTTCACCTGAATATGCAGTTTTGCTTTTTTCTCTCATTATGTCCTTTTGTTTCTCTTTCTTGGTAGTATTTTGCTCATCAGGATGGATTTAGCTGCAAGATAAATCTAAAAATAAGTAATAGTTAATCATTTCGAATTTAAGGACAAAAAGAGAAATGTAAATGCTGTTTAGTCAGCTAAAAAGTATTTTCTTATTTTGTTGTTTTCTTCTGTTTTTGTTCATCCGGGTCCTTTTGGCTTAATTTCCGAACCTCCGTCTCCGAATTTTCTTCATGGCCAGGCTCAAATTGAAATGTTGGAAATTTTAATAAAATATATTAGAATAAGAATCATAATTCTATAAAAATATTTGATACGTTCCACCGAATGCGGTGGGGGAGGGGGCGGAGATGTATGCAAAGGAAAGGAAGAGGATACGAGGCTTAGTATCAGTAGAAGAAAAATTCTCGTGAGATGGAGCTCACTCACAAGGAAGGTTTGGAAGGGGATTATTGTTATGGGAGAGGGTTTACAAAGATGGAACACTGTTTCTTTAATAAGAAAACGTCGAGGGCATTCATGCTTACCGTGGCGGGCTTTTGGCTACGAGACGGCCAGAAGAAGGTCCTTGTCCCCGTGGTTCCCCTTGGGGCTCCACTACCTGTTAAAGAACTTCCGGAGGATGAAGACCGGATCTCGGAAGACGGTTCGGCCTTGGAAGTTACCCGGGGAAATGAATCGGGGTTTCTCCTCTTCTGGTTCAGGCGGAGCGTAGAAGTTGATGACCAGGCAGGTTCCTTCCGTTTCCAGTCCTTCCAGGCCTTCTGCCTTCTGGTTTCCAAAGGAGGACGAGGTTTGGGTCCAGGGTCAGAACCGTAGCACGACTCTGATTTACGCTACGGGTATCAGAGTGTTGCGGGAGGATACTAGTTTCGCCCATTGTCGAGTGCTCTGCGCGTTCGATCGTTTTGAGCCGCATCTGCAAGTTCTCGACTGCTTATTAATTATTGTAACCATTATCAGTAGAAACCCTTCGTACAGGGATCCTGTATCCGCAACCCGAGCACACGTTCGGTTGCTTTGTCATAGGCCCTTCGGTTCGATTCCAAAGGAAGCGAAACCGAAACTAAAATATATACAAAATATACATATAATCACGCCATAGGCGTTATTTACCGCGGTTCAACAGAGAGCCTGTGTCATTCTCAGCAGGAAGAAATTCCAAAAATATAGGACAAAGTACATGTTGCAGATGAAGGTTTTGCCTATACTGATACACATTTTTGAAATTTTCAGTCGATTAGCAATTATTTCCTGACGAGTGAAAGGTGAAAAAGTGCCATCATCTTACGATCATTTCAGAATACATAACTTTGAATGGCTTCTAGTCCTTAAAAATAAACTGCAAGAAACCTGCAAAAAATACATCAATTTCTTTTATTCTTTCTCAGCACAATGGTACATTTCAGAGTCAGAACTAATAATTTTTATTAAGTTATTAACAAAAGAGTAGCGAGGTCTCATCTCCGAAAGTAAAGAACGTACGGAGATAATTCTTGAAGCAAATTGCACATTTTTGACTTCTGAAAATGGTGTTTGTCGTGTCGAGTCGCAACAAGTTCCGCTTTAATATCTATAAAATTAATCTCTTTTCGGAAAATAGACAGGGCTTTTCAATTATTGGCGGAACGGCACTCGCAATAGGAGTGAGTGTTACAGAAAGACATAGTTGTAGGAGTAGCAGTAGCGCAGGCAAGGTATCCTGCTGTGAGTGCGGGTGGTTAAATAATTGGAAAGTCCTTAGTATTTTCCAAAGAAGAAAATAATTGATTAAGCAGGTAGGCGCAACTTTTTTCTCATTTTGCTACATACATATTTTCAGAAGGCAAAAATGTGCAATTTGCTTCCAGAATTATCTCCCTACGTTGTTTGATTTCGGAGTGGTTGGTAGAAGGGCGTATATGGCTCCTCCCAAAGATGGTCAACTTCTCTGACAATAAGAATTACAAGCTCATAACTTGTCTGAACACGCTGTATAAGATCTGCACAGCTATCCTAAATGATAGAATTGTTCGGACAATCGGACCTGTGTGGCAAAATATATACAAACAACTCTGCTCAAAGAAAGGCGTAGTAGGATGTCGGAAGAACCTTTTTATCAATAAATGTGTTTGCAAAGACGCAGCATCTTACCACCGCTGCTTATCGATGGCCTGGATTGACTACGTGTAAGCTTTCGATTCAACCTCCCATAGACTGGTCATCTGTCTGTTGTAAAGTTTGAAGGTTCATCCACACATCGTGAGGTGCATAGAGACATTGATGCAGCTTTGAAAAACCAGATTTACTATCTCATCAGGAAAACATCGTGTGACAACAAATAACGTGACCTTTCAAAGAGGTGTCTTTCAGGGCAACTCAATTGTTATTGCCACTATCTCTCGCAATTCGGCATTCCCAGGGGTTCTTCCGCGGCGAACCCGGATTGTCAAAGAGTACAATCGGGAGATTGGAATGGAGTTTGGGTACCGCAAAGCCACATTCATGACGTAGCATCTATAAAGAATGCTCTCCGATGCAGATACAAACGTCCTATCCAGCAGATTTGGTCCTCCGAACTGTCGGCGAGGAGCAAAGTATCTACAACGAACATGCTTGCCGCCCCAGTAGTACTCTATTCATTTGGAGTAGTTCCGTGTATGAAGGATGAGCTCAGATCCCTCGGTATCGGCTCACAAAAGTTTATGCACATGAACTAAAGCATGCAGCTTAAGTCGCCTGTTCCGCGACTTTACACATCATGCGGTCAAGGTGGTCGCGGAATACTAAATCACGAATGTCTTCACAACAGGATTATTCTAAGTGCAGCACATATAGACGCAAATGGATGAGGCCCCCTTCTTAAACTCTCACTTCTGAAGGCCGGATCAAGAAAGCACAGGATAAAAGATTTTGCGAACAGTTCCTCGATAAGAGAATGCCTGGTGTTTTCCACAGAAATGTGAAGTATCAGTTGATATCGTATGAGCTAATGTTTGACTGCCTTAAATCACCCGGATTGAAGTCGGGCACAGAGGGTTCTATTTTGATGTAGCAAGACGGTGTAATTTCTACTTAAGTATACCACCGCCACATTTTGAGCCAAGATATTCCCTACCCGTGCAGAAATCTAAATGTGGGCCTGGTAAGGCATTGACCAGTTTTCTCTTTTTCTGGCATGGCCCTGATCAGGTCAACTCGCAAGGGCCATACATGAAGTGTAACGCTTCTGCAGATCATTGCCCTACCTACGGCAAATTTGTCATGGCCTGTCCAATTTTACTAATGTGTGCCCTACTTTTTAAAATTAAAATAATAATAAACAAAAACTACTTGTTTGCTGATTTATCTCTCTATCTATTATTTCTAAGCGTACAAAATATCTATTAAGAACTAACTAAGTGTGCTTTATTACCATCTCTGTCACTCTTGCGGCATTAACCCTGATGCTGCTCCACAAAATTCTCCTGGGGAAATAGAGTTAATTGAACTCAAGGCCTGATATGGTTCTCCTTGACTTTGAGAAACGAACCATGCTTGCTATCGAATTTTCGACACTAGCCGACAAAAACAAAACAGCCAAGGTGAATGCATATAAAGAGAGGTATAAACACCTTATAATAGAGTTGCGCCGGTTATACCCGGAATATACTATAAAGATAGTCGTCCTGATCATCGGTTCTCTTGGAGGTGCTAAACTTTCGATTGATAATAGCCTGAAAAGCATCCCTACGTGTCAACGAAATGCTAAGAAACTTGCGGGGAAAAGGCCGAAGGCGGTCATCCTTGCCTTGCTTTGTGTCCTGGAAATGCAGGCGAATTTTTCTAGATACCTCTATATAAATGACAAAAATACTAAGATGTTCATTAAAATATTGTAAACTGAATGATGTTATTGTAAATGTAAGAAAAATAAAGATCGTAGTATTCCAGAAAGGTGGTAACGGGCACAGAAAAAAGTATGAAACCGTCCTCTACGGAGAGGAGAATATTGAAATTTTCGGTAGCTATACTTATTTAGGGACCCCTTTCGGAATGATCAATATTTGCACGAGCAACTAAATCTGCAATCAGTTAGGCAAATCTTGCTCAGGGTGCCTTTATCCCACTAGTAAATAGATTGAAATTAAACTCATGGCTTACAATTAAAAAACTCTTTAAAAGCTTAGTATCAAGTACATTATTATATGAAGCGCAAGCATGGATTCTTACATACCTAGGTGAAATAGGAAGAATACAGACTACAATTAACGTTTTTAAACTGACTTTCAATATGAGAGAAGAAATAATGAGTATGGAAGACGATAGATAACCCAGGCCGTGTTTTTTATGATTAAAACCTAATAAAATGCGTCTAATCTACTCTTATGAAACATACTTATACTTCGAAGATCGACCTAGACTTGAAAGCTCACAATCACTTCAAATCTCACCATCTCTATCACTCTGTGAAGGTACTCAAAAGTACTTACTGTGAAAAGCCCTTATTGATTATATGAGAATCTGTGCTCAGATTCGATTAATAAGTAGCTATCAGACAAAAATTGATATCAAAGATCAAATGCTTACATTGAACGACTCAGAGATTTGCAGGGGCTGTGATCTTCAAAACCCAGAACACAGTTACCACTTACTAGTTGAATGTCTATTATATGGAGAGGAAAAAATATATATGTGATAGTGAGGATAAAAATACTGTTCATAGTACTTGGCTTAACCGTTTTAAATAATCCAAGAACTGATTCTTTAAAAAAAGATATTTTTGTTTATAAAAATGGTAATAGAGAAGGGAGAACTCGAATAAATTCAGATATAAGGAATCCTGTTGCAAGCTCTTTGTATAGACGTATGCCTTATAACAAATAAACTATTACATGCACTGTAATATTTATTTTACATTTTGTATTAAGTTCCAATTTTACATTTAAAATCTTTGGAGTCAACGTTTATAAAAAGCTTAACTTTAAGCAACAGAAAAACATTCTTGTGGATGACAATATTTCCCAAATTTCATCTGTGTTGACGTGCTGGATATGTTCTGAAATAAAAAATAATTAAATATAAAAATATTATATTTTTATTTATTATAATAAGAACTTTGAACGGCTTTATTCAAAAAGAAATATTCACTTTTATCACTATAATTAATTATTTTTCGGAATTAAACTTTTGCCTCGACGTAGTGTATGTAATAAAGATTAAATATCCATACTTATCTTCTGCCAATTATTATTATTAGTTTTTCGATTTAAAATAAACTCACCAGCGTCGTCAGCACTCGAATGTCCTTCAAATGTTTTATTAACTTGTGCTTTAATCGCTCGATATTATTTAACACGTACACTTAATTTATCATTAGCAGGGATTTTTTATCATATTTATCCCGATCCATATCACAGCAGACATTTCGTCTCTCTATCTATAATTGAGGTACTTGATGAGGCCAGACTTGTTTTCTATGATAGCGCCCACTGATGGGTACTTACTGATGGGTGAGCCCGATATAAGCCCAAACACATAACTAAACATTGATTGGCTTTAATAAAATAAGTTTTAATAATTAGAAATTTTGAATAATTAGAAAAATGTCTGTATTTGTGTTGGTGCATTAAGTTTCTCATATGATTAAATTTATTTGTTAATTGATTTAACTTTTTTTAACTGGGCTGCCCAGATAGGCTCAAATTGGCGCTTGATTATAAATTGGGCTGAACTGGGCCGATTTCTAAACGGGAATAGGCGCACATTTTATACTTTTTCTTCAAGCATGAAATATAACCACTTCCGATAGCTTTCGGAATATGAGTATAGTGCCAGCAGGTTCAGTGCGAATATCTCCTAAACTAGAACAGGCTATAGGGGCCTTTTCATGCGGATGCTCACATAAAGTATTTTAGCTTAAAGAAAAGCTTTTTCAATTTGTATATTTTTGTTTACTAACTTGCATACTTGAGGGACAAGATCAAATGTCAAAGGTACACTAGACGAATTCTGGTCACATATTGCCATTTTTAACATTTTTCCAAAGTCAGTGAAGCATTCTTTGTCATGAGAGCTGATATAGAGAGCTGCAAAATATTTCAAATTTAGGTTTGTTTAATTAACAAATACTATTTTTGCAAAAATGGGGTATGACAACAAAATTATTACAGAAAAACAAGCTCAGAATATAATGTGAAATAAAGGTTTAATATAGATATTATTTTATACCAGCTTTCTTAAAAGTCGGTGCATAATTAATAAAGATAAAACATGCCTATCTGAATCAACAATAGTGTGTTTAAACACTTTGGTAAGTAAAGACTCTTAATGATAATACACAAATACATATCTCTGTATATCAATCGATCTATTTATTATAACTTTGAACTACTTACATTTGAAACACAGCAATTTTGGACGTATAAATTTAAACTTATTTGACTGAATTTAATCAAGGTTCAACGCTTTAGAATTAGAAATAGCGATCTAGAATTTCAATTAAAAATTTTATAATTTAAAGATTGCAAAATGAAATTATGCCGCAATTTTTAATATTTATGTTTGATATAATCTGGAAGGATTCACATAACCGCACAATTCGAAATTATTCAATATCAAAGATGATTAATTAAATACATTATTATCGAGGTAAAAATTATGTAAATACATATATGAGTCTATCACGCCCCTAGAAAAGTGAGCGTTAGAAAGCCCTTTACCGAACTACTGACAGCTTATTAGTTCGCAACGCCGCCGCAGTGATGGTTTATTAGTTCCAAAAATGGCCACTGACTCCCACATCAATCGTGTGTTTTCATCTACAACAATAGGAACCGTGAAACCTTCAATCATCGCAATTACGTCGGAAAGTGTTATAAGTGAAAGAAGCAAAACAAGATTGACTACCCGAAAAATCTAAGGATAAATATGAGCTGGCCTTCGAGGTATTTGACAAATTGAGGAACCCAAACAAAACAGAAGAATGTTCGGACAGTGATCATCATCACCATTTCGGTAAATTGCTATCTAAGGCTCATTTTTCAGGGGGCTCTACAAGCTGATAATATGGTGGTTTCGAATAAAATATCATAAATCACTTGTAGAGTTATCCGCGTCCTTACGCGGGGAATTCAATGTTTGCAGGACGACAACGTCCTGCGAACATTGACCTCCCTGCGGTAAATACGTGCCTAGCCCTACTTATGATGTAATATACTATTGATTTAAAATGTCTCATTTTTAAATCTTGTATTTCTATATCAGGTTATACTTTTTAGAATGATCTCTTCTTTTTAAATTAAATTATTATTTTAAAAAAATTCCCTCGACAAGTTAAATGACATTTGGATCCATATCAGGAGATCATTATTATATAGATTTATATCTACAATATAAATTTACCATATACAGGGTGTCCCAGTACGCAAGGTAAATTTTTATATTTTTGAAATCCTCATAAAAAATTGAGTTGAAAATAATAATAAAAATTTGCTGTAAAGTTAATAATTAATGAGTAATTAACAATTAAAGATTAACCAATCGATAGCATGCGTTAGATGGACGAGAGTCCATGTGTCACTAATGAGGGTGTGTGCGCAAAAGAGTTACTTTAAATTTGCAGGAGGTTGTGAATATCAATGGTACAACTTCACATGGCAACTGAGCGATGAAATATTAAATCTTAGAAAATATCTTTTCCTTTAGAATACACGTTGAATTATTTTAACTTCCTTAGAGTATTTCTAATTCTGTAGAATTCAAACGAATTTTTAGAATTCACTTGTGCTCCTTTG
>CAKNWU010230428.1:0-15775 GCA_932072015.1 Andricus quercustozae | reverse complement strand
TCTTCCAAAATTTAATAGTTGATATTTGAATAAAAAAAGATTTTCATACTAAATAACAAACCGTTGAAATCATTAAAAAAAATTTTTAACAAAATAGTTGAATCGTAAACCAAGACAGAATAATTTACAACCAAACAGATGAATTTTAGACTAAGAAGTTTAAGTTTCTGTCAAAAAATATGTGTTTTCAACGAAAAAATTGCTTTAAAATCTTCCAGAATAATTTGTAAACATTATTTTTTTTTAAATATAAAAAATAAGTTTTCATTTCCCCACGAATTTTAAGAAAATTATTTTTATCATTTTAAAACCTTTCAAAATACTTAAAGAGCTTGAAAATTTTATTTCGAAATCTTCCAAAAACTACATTTTATGCAAAATTTAAAAAAATGATTTCTTGTTTATTAAATTAAATTAAATAATTCCATGTTTATGATTTTGTAGTAATATTTTAAAAACTCTAAAATATGACTTAAACTTACTCAATTTTTTTCCTAAATTTTCTAATCTTGCTATATTTTCAAATATTTTTCAAGGTTCTCTTAAAATTCATTTCTCCAAATGAAAAATCAGTTAAAATTTTCCTAATAATCTTAATAACATTTTTCTATTCTTTGGAAATCTTTTAAAATTCTTAAAAAGCTTCAAGATTTTGTTTCAAAGTCTTCAAAAATCTACATTGAATTTTTTATTTTTTGGAATCGTTTCAAGTTCTCAATTAGTTTCAAATCTACACAAAACTTCTAAATATCTCTTAAAGTTACTCGAATTTTTTTCTCCCATTCTTTAATCTTCCAAAACTTAAATATTTTGCTTTCAAATCGTCTACATTCTATTTCGAAATGTTAGGAAATCAATAAAAATATTTTAAAGTCCTTTTCAATTTTCCTTCAAATTAATTTTTTCAAATGAAAAATCAGTTTAAGGACGTACACTAGTTATCTCAAGTACAAAAATGAGCATTAATAAAAGTGATTTATAAAATTGAGTAAAATATTCCCATTGTTAATTGTAACTACTTTTGAAAGAGAACTGATGGCGAACTTGAGAACAAAAGAATGGTTCTCTACACATTCCTTTATTGCATTTTTATTTAAAAATTTTACTAAAGAAAACTATTTTTTATAACGTTAACAATTGTTTAAATCAAAAAGAACATTTTGTTAATAGAAACGCGCCAAAGAGAATTGTAGAGAATTCTTCTGAAATAAAATGAGACATACAATATTGGGAATAAATCAGTATTGCAACTTTTACCTTAAAGAAAGCTGAGAAATAAAATTATAAATAACTATTGTTAAATAAAAAATATTTACCCGAAATATTTGTTTCTAAAGCCTTCACTTCTCTTCTAAAATTAATTACAATTCGTAATGGGAATTTTTTCCTTTATTTTATAAATCATTTTTAACAATACTCCTTTTTGGCCTTAAGATAAATTTAGTAAATCCTTTAATTTTCTCAAGAATGATTGAATCTTTCCAAAACTTCGAAATATGTTATTTATCATAATTCAATTTTTTTTAAAGAGATGTCAATCACGTAAAATAAAAAAAAATTGCCTTAAAATCTTCCAGATTCTATTTCAAAATATTTTTACATCTTCAAAACTTAAAATTAATCTTTTAAAATAACACCCAAATCATTAAAAACTTTCTTAGAAATCTTATTGTCAGTACCGGCAATTTTTTTTTGATAAACGGTGCTGACACATTAAGGGTACTTTCCTCTCTTTTTATTTCACATTCTCTTTTTCATTTGAATTGAGACATTTAGGAATCTCTTGTCTAAATTTGATCGTTCTGTTCCTGTTTTTTCACTTTCCACGAATTTTGTTCTTAAATTATCATTTTCTTCTTACATCAGAAAAATTAACGGTATTTTTACTTGTAGTGTTCAGCTTTGGTTGGAGGCTCTTAAGATCACGTCTCTTCTTCATTAAAATTCACCGAGATACGAATCTCTTTAAACGATCCATTGACCTTGAATTTTTTTTAAAGAGATAGAAAGGTGGGAGAAAGCGCGAGAGTGGCGCTGGCGGCGCCAAGGTACTACATGGAAAAGAGTGCCTTATCTCTCGCAGGAATCAGAGTGCATTTGTGACCCCTTGCGTGGGCCTCTTTGGTTATTAGCCACCCACGCAACCCGCGTCTTCGTTCCTGTCCGCCGCAGCGTGGCAACGAATTAGTCACACGAGTCGAGGATACCACCCCCGCCACCTTAACATATATATACTACCAGTCGAAATTGTTCGTCGACTTACGGAAATAAGATTAAGAACCTATTTTCCGTTTTTAACCAATTTTCGATTCTTGAATTGCACTTAGGAAAATGCATTTCAAAAAATTAAACTTTACTTAATAAAAGCCTAATATCTCCTCTTTAAAATAAGACCAAGCGCATTAAAAAATATTTACTGGTTCTTGAATTATCATAACAAATTTGGAATCGTGCCCGAGATGAAAATCGGCCCATCTAGCGTCGACCCTTATTATTTCGTAAGAGGACTCGAGCAATAATTTTTCTATCAAAACAAAAATTTGGTGTCACAAAAAATTACAAATCAGTAATTAAATTCATAAAAAGAAATTTCATTTTTATTTACAAACTTTGCATCTGCACGCAAATTAGTCGCATGCAGTTTTTACAAAATAATTCGTTTCTGGATGAAGCAGCGTTAATGACGTCAGAGAAAAAGTTGAGGAGCAAGAAGTTTTGAAAACCTACTACTGCAGGGAGGTCTCTCTTGCTTAAAAATTAATATAGGTAAATCATTGTAAGCCTATTGTGATTCCCCGCCCAATATCTTTTCGTAAGAGAATAAAAAACTACTTTCTTTTATCTGTTGCCAAAAAAAGAGAATGAAATCTTCACAAAACATCAAAGCCTTGAGAAACATAATTTAGTGAATCTTTTAATGTATTTACAACTTCGAATCACATAAACTACAATATTTTAGTTTTACATTTTTATTCCAAATTAAATTATTGCCTTAAAGGAACATCTTTTATATTAACAATTCTGAAATTCTTTGAGATTGGGTGTCGGCTGCCTAAGGGAGTTTCGTGGATTTCTTCTTCTGTCATTTCTTCAATCACTCCGCTGTCCATGTTTAGTTTTACCCGTCTGGCAGACTGATGTATTAATTTATATATTCCACGAAGATGACTACTGCCCTCCAATATGGCCATGATGTCACCAGTGGATGTTTTTAAAACAATTCGCTCACCCTTTGGCATGGACGCAGGGCCACCACGTGTTCCTCTCAATTCAAGTGGCGAATCGGCAGGGAAAGTGTATCTGACAATTTCAAATACCCGATGCGGATACTTGTTGGCAATAAGCCTAATAAATCTGAGTTGTCGAATTTCATATCCAAACACGAACATCCGACGCATCCGGATAGGAGACCTGGACTTGACAAGAAGAGCAGGCTCCGCAGGAGGCGAAGGATTGAACATAAAATGAGATCTGGCAGGAGGAGACCCGGACCTGAACAGAAGATGAGGGACAGTAGGAGGAAAAGGCTCAACCGAAAAATGAGGTCTAGTAGGAGGAGACGTGGACCTGACTCGAAGAGCAGGCTCGGCAGGTGGAAAGTATCTTTCAAGAGAACCATGTCTGTCCGGTGAATGCGAAGGTCTGCAACGAGGAACAACAGGAATAGCTTCACCATTAGGTAAACAATCAAACTGTGAACTCAGCTCTGCAACAAGAAACAGAGGATTACAATTTTTTTAAAGTAGACAATCGTATGTTGGTATATCAGGGAACATCTTCTGTACGGTTCAATTAGGACATCATTCAAATTTAATCTGTTTAACTTTCCAATTTAATTTTTAATTGGTCGCAGTTCAGATTTCAAAACTGAACTTTTCCAATCGCGCACTAAGTTCGCAGGTCAAGTCGTTTCAATTTGGACATTATGTGAGTGTACTCTATTCTATTTTCTGAGTTCAGCTTGAGGTATTTTTAGTTCGGATTTCCAAAACAATCTTGCCAGATCGAGTACTAAGTTCGTACGTCAATTTGGTTTAATTTGGACATTATAAGCGTAACTCTAATTTAATTTTTAGATCACTTCGGGAACGTGTCGATACGCGAACACGCCAAATTTTAATCAGCGGCATCTGGGCGTTAAGGCAAGTTGGTTTTAAAATTTGTTTAAAATGTTTATACTCTGAAATGTTAATAAATTGATTAATACTAATGCCCAGTGAGTCATGTCTTGTAGTATTATCCAAAGCCATGAACATTCATGACCATCGGTCGAGCCTGGCCCTCGAGCCCTTCAACTAAAAAAGAAAACAAGAAGAATTCGAGTCCACCCTAGTGCACGCACACAGTCAGGATGGTACCATATGTGCACGTTTTTAGTTAGGAGTGTACCATCTGTTCACGTAAACGTGTCTAGTTAGACATTTTATTATTTTAAGTTAAACGTTCACAGCTGGGAATATCCCTTCGCATCTGCGCACCTCCAAATTTTGACGTGCGCAGTCGGGAGTGTACAATATTTGCACGTACATCGTTAGGAGGGTACCATCTGTCCACCTTGACTTGTCTAGTTAAGAAATTTGATCAGTTTTAGCTGAAATTGCACAGTTGGGAGTCTCCAATCTGTGCACCTCTACATTTTTACTTTCACTTTAACTCACAATAATTTCTGGTTTTAGATAAGATTAGATTTTCTAAAGTTATAGATGTATTGTATTATTGTATTTACCAATAGAATCCAGGATAACTACGAAGGATAAGATGATAATATTAACAATCCTCATATTTTCTGATCAGAAAAAAAACTTATTAATATGTAATTGAAGAATTCGATTAAGACTGTAACTAAAGAATATTCTAGAGCTTCCTTAGTTTATATAAGAGATATATTCTATAGTCGTTATCGCATAGATAACAAGCATACGCGTCAAACTTGTCCTTCTGAGATATTTACATTTCATTATAATTTTGTTCTGAAATTATTACTCTAATATTGATTTTATATTTGGATGTGATAACAGGTAAACGTTAAAAAAGAGACAAAATTCCAGTTAAATGTATTAATTGAAATATAAATCCCAGTTATATAAACTTCAAATACGAGGCTTTAAAACGCGTTTAATCGTAAAATAATTGAAGGAAAAGTTTGATGGGGTTTGGAAGAATTTCAAGAAATAATATAAGTTTTTGCGCAACTAGCATATTTAAAAAAAATTTTAACAATCACAAAATCAGATATCTCTGCATGAAAAAACGATCTGTGATTATATCATATTTACATTTGTTTAAGGAAATTGTTTATAACAAGTACATAAAATTTAAATGGAAGCAAGATACTATTTCGAAATCTGGTGCCCTACACATTATTCAAAACAAAACAAAAATTTATCATAATTTGGTACGGTTCTGCAAAATTGTTAATTCACTTGTTTAAAACAATATTTTTGTGCAACTAATCTTTTCTATCTATAAGATTGGGAGGAATAGTAATTCTCCTCATCTTTCCTCAAAGGTTATACACGACTTTTTTAATGATTTTTTCAACAACTGTTGAGGCTTATCAACAATCAATAAAAAAAATAATGACGACTTTAGCACAAAACAGTTTTTTTACATAACAAACCGGTAAACTAAAGTATTGATCTTAATAAATTGTTTATAGCAATAATGTAAAAATTAAACGCAAAAAAGATGCTATTTTAAACTCTCATGTCTCGTTAATGATAATTTTCATCCTGATTTTTAAATGGAATTATACCAGTTACTACTAATATATTGATCCTACTTCGGATCACAAACAATATTAAATTTAAGTTTTACATTGATAAGTATTAAAATATTGATGTGGAGGAATTTCGTTTACATGTACAATTCTAAAATTGTTTGCAATTGGGTATCGGGTGCCCAAGGAAGTTTGGTTGATTTCTTCTTCAAAATCGGAATTTTATTTTTGTGTTTCTCACGTGATAATTCAATACCTACAAGGCCAAATTACTCTAACTAACGCTCATTTAACACAGAAATTAATCAGCTTTTCAACAGTGAAAAAAGATGTTTCTATCTATATTCTGGACCACTCTATCACCTTTCAAAGTCAAGGCTAATTTTTAATAGGTCATCCGGCTAGTGACCCGATACTATCTGTCTGTAGTATATATTTTATTCCTGTGAATAAGCTTTTGGGTTACTTTAGCGGACCATTTTATAAATCGTTGAGGTTTGAAGAAAGACAATGTCAAGGAAGAAATAAATAAAAAATAATGAGAATAGGGAAACGAACTCTGCACGCGAAATTTGAACAATTCGCGTGGGTTCGTCCCGTCTATGTATTGGTTTCCTACATACGCGAAAATTCTTGATCGGTGGATTGAAAATCAAAGACCGTAAGTGAAACGCTTCGAACAGTTACATGGGCAATGCGAATTATTTGAGTAAGGCGAGCAATGCCCACGAACTAATGAGATAACAGCATCCCACGTTATTGTGCATCCGGATTTATATGCGGTAGCCGGCTGGCTTCTTCGAGAACCGGATAAGCCAAGCAACGCACGTTTTCCGGCAATAGCTCATCCAATATAAGAAATGGTATATAATATAATATAATATAGAGATTTTTTGACAGATTAGACCAACTCAAAGCGATAAGTTGCCGATAAATTGAGATAACTTACCCTAAATTACCGACAATTTCAGATGAATTTTGGATATGATGAATATCCATAAATTTCTAAAATTTCAACAATTTTTCAAATTATCAAAATCTTTATAAAAATTTTAGATTAGCTAGATGTTCCATATTTTGTAGATCAGCCTCATTAAACCAAAGTTTTTTACCCATCAACTTGAAAGATTTACAACTTTGTGAATACGGGATGTTTGGGAGTTGTTTTAAGATCACTTACCAGAAGTATAAAGAGTATTATTTAAACCATTGTTGAATGATTAATTTCTTAACGTTCAATTAATAAAATGTGCATTTCTAAATTAAAGATTAATATATGCCACAAAAAGTGCTTAAATACGGACGCAGGTACATATTTCAATACGGACGGATTTTTTCGAATGAGAGGGATGAAAGTTCCATCGTCATAATTCATGACCTATGGGACGTAGACGATCTTTTTTTAGATTTGCGTCAAATTTCCTAATCTGCAGGTTTTTCTCCTGCGTTTTTTTTTCAGGTGCAAAGTTACCGATGTAAGCTACAGAATTTGATTTTTCAGCCACTTTTTTATTTTATTCTGCTCATTT
This sequence comes from Andricus quercustozae, assembly GCA_932072015.1. Lineage (NCBI taxonomy): Eukaryota > Metazoa > Arthropoda > Insecta > Hymenoptera > Cynipidae > Andricus > Andricus quercustozae. The sequence goes on along the minus strand of CAKNWU010230428.1, from coordinate 8,527 downwards.
TGAAGGATCATGACTCGGCACGAACTGAAGATAGAAGGCTTTCTTTTCCCTGAATGTTCTCAGAATGTTGTCTAGTTTAATTTTGCTTTAAAATGTGATGAGATTGGTTCATATACGCCAACACGTCTTTTGTAACTTTATTCAAAAATATTTCCGGGACGCGTAGTGGTCATTTCTAGAAAATTTGGGGCTTGCAGTGGGACCACTAAATTAACCGTTGTAGCAAAAAAAAACACCATTTAGTTATTTAGAATCTCAATTAGAAGGGTAAAAAGTACTCGATGCCTGGACTATGATTCACAGGCGAAAATGTTTGCTCATTGTTGCAAAAACGTGCAGTTAAATGCTGTCGAAATTTCTGCTATCCATTGCAGGGTGACCTCCCCTCTTTTAAAATTATTATAGGTAAATCATTATGAGCCTATAATGATTTTCTCCTAAAATATTTTCGTAAGGGCATAAAAAGGAACTTGTTTTATCTATTTCCAAAAAAGAGAGACTTAGGAATTGACAAAAGCTAAACGCCTTGAGAACCATAAACACTGACTCTTTTAATGTAATTATTCCAATTACTTGTAATATCTTAATTACAATTTGGATCCCAAATAATATTATAGTTTTTAATTTTCTTTTAAAATTAAATTAATGCTGCGAAGGAATCTCGTTTACATCTAGGATTCTAAAATTCTTTGAAATTGGGTTTCGGCTGCCTAAGGGAGTCTGCCTTATTTCTTCTTTGAATATAATAGCCATACCCTCCAGTATGGCCAGGATGTCACCAGTGGAGGTTGTTAAAGCATTTCGCACTTCCGTTGGCTTCGCCGAACGGGCATTACCTGCTACAGTCAATTCAATTGGTTTATCGGCAGGGAAAGTGAATCTGCGCACTTCGAATGCCCGGTGCGGATTCTTGTCGGAGATAAGCCTAATATTTCTTAGCCGATGAATATCAAATCCAAGTACAAGTAAAGAACGATGCCTGATAGTGGATAGTGGACATGGCAGGAGGAGACCTAGACCTGACCCAACGAGAAGGCTCAGCAGGATGAAGAGACCTTTCAGGAGAACAATGTCTGTCCGGTGAATCAGAAGTTTCCGAAGGAGGAACATCAGAAATAGGGTCGTGATTAGGAAAAGGCTCGATCTGTACAGTCAACTCTGCAACATAAAACAGAGGATTACATTTTTCTTAAAGTAAACAATCGTATATTCGTATATCATGAACAATTTGTGGCAATATTGTGAAGCATGTTTGATGGCACTGAGGGATGGTTGACCTGGGAAACTTCTCCCAGGGAAATCCGCGCATCTCCTTTACCTCGTGCATGCAATCGTTATTGTAACTATTTAGTGTCTTATTTGCCAGCTTGACAGTCGCTGTCATTAATTGTCACCTAAACTTTCATTTCTTATAATACCTGTTTCAACCGATTATTATCAAATTTCGAATACTCGGTGCAGATTCGTGTGGGAAATAGACCTAATACATCTATGCGGTTCAAGTGGAAATCGAAGTATGCATAAATGGCGAGATCTGGCAGGAGGAGACCTGGTCCTGCCACAAAAGTAGAGTCTCGGCAGGAGGTAGACTTTTCAGGAGAATAATATGGGTCAGCCGAATAAGAACCCAATAGATAGAAAACCGAGTCACCAGTGCACTTTTGAATTCGGAACTCTGAAAACTCACTTTTCGAGGGAAGCGCAACTCGAGTTGGCGCGACTTCTGTTAAATTTTTTCTTCGAACATTGTAGTTACGTACTTCCAATTACTTCCGGGACATACGAGATAGAATCAACATTATGAGATAAAACCTAGATTGAAGTATGATGAAACGTCAATAAGGCGTTACTATTTCCATAGAATCAAGTGCTCTCATCCAAAAATTAACTTATCTGCTTATTAAAAATTATATAGTGGACCACATAGTAATTAAAAATAATTATAAAGCCTCGAAATAATCGAAATTGTATTTCTTAATTTGAGATCAGCAAGAGATTAGAATTATCATTTTCTGAAAGGCAATATTTGATTTAAAGCGAAAGGATAGGCTAAGTTTACGATGAACATTTTACTGCTTCTGAAGCAGATTTCTAAAATAAATTATTTTTATTTCACTTTACTTTTCTGAAAAAATATGCATAAGATGAAACTTGGCGGTCGTTATATTTTATGAAACTTTAATATGAATCCTATTTAGTGTCAAAATGATTTTCTCACTGTGAAATAATATTTAACAAAATTACTAGAAATAAAATAAGTTATTCTAAAAAAAATGTAAAAGCTTTAGAATTATGCCTACCGTAATCTACGAAATTTTGGATAGATGGTATTATTGCGCTTAAATCCGGAATAGCAGATGGTTTGATCGAATATTCCACGACAGGTACACCCTCAAAGTTCACCTTGCCGAGGAAAGCGCGCGACTCGAGCGTATATCGAATTTCGTGCGCCTGAAGTAAATATTTTTTTGAATTCTTGTTCTTACATACGGTACACAAAAACATTGAAGGATTAAGTTGTGATCTGGCGAGATCCGACGCAGCCTTGAATTGTTTTAACTGCGAAGAAGTATAAGGAATCAAATCGCGTGATCGCAACTTCCACTTCCTTCCCACATTTTTTACAAGAAGACACCAAGCCTCAAGTGCGCATCAAATATCGGGAGTTGAGGTAGATATTCTATTATCTGATTCAAATTAGTGCATTTTGGCACAATTTGTGAGCGTTCTTTTCTTTGTGGATTAGCATCCCGTTTTCCAACTAATCCAGAAGCTCGAGAAATCGCTTTTTAAGTCTCGAAAAATCTAAGTACACAAGAATACCAATATAAGGCCGACGGATTTAGTCCTTCCTAGAACTGTTGGCCCACGCAGTTTCTCAGCGCACAGGGAGTTCGTTTTCAGTGTATAGCGAAGTGTCTCGATTTCGGTAATGTCTAAGTTTAAATTATTATATGTATTAGACAACAAAATAGACAAAAAAACACAAAATTGTTTACTACGGGTAAAAATCCAACAGAAATCGTTCATGCAGCCCTGACTGTTTACGTTTCCAGCGACGAGTTTAGTGCCACTGCGAGGCAACCCCCGAAACAGGCCTTATATTGGTATTCTTGTTAGGTTCATTTGGCAAACAGCTTTATTGAAATTAAAACAATATCTCCGGCAAAGCCGTAAACTCATCTGATCACATGGCATATCAAATTATTATCTTCAATCGCTGTCAACAAAAGATCTTCTGGAGGGATGTTTTATAAAATGCGCACAAAATTCATGGTGTACGACCAGGTTGTCTATTCGCTACATTTTAACGAATGTCGAGCAAAAGGTTTAACGCCAAAGTTGACTGTATAAATTCGATGGTCCCTATACATTTCTCTCCCCTAGCCAAACGTTCAGGCAAATGCGATTACTTCTATTATGGTCAGATGCAGCCATGGGTTGTCATTGTTTGTTATTGAATTCATACAGTGATTCTAAACCCACCTTAGTAAGAGTCGTCTTACGATATATGTACTCATGCTTAAGGATTTAAATGATCCTTTAGCAGCGAGGAGGAACCGTGTATAGGCATCTTTTTTAGCTGGGTTTTGACATAAAAGGCATAGTAGTAAAGTTTATACTGCAGTCCTGCGGGACTTAAATGAACAAGCCTGAAAATTTAATAATAACCAGTTACTTGTAACATGTTGATCCTACTTTGGATCACAAACAATGTTATATTTCGGTTTTACATTTTTTGACAAACTTAATTATTAATGTGGAGGAATGTCGTTTACATTTATAATTTTAAAATTCTTTGAGATTGGGTTTCGGCTGCCTAAGGGAGTTTGCTCGATTTCTGCTGGGGTCATATCTACAATCGCTCCACTGTCCATGTTTAGTTTCACCCGTTTTGTAGCGTACATTGCCATTGGACTCGTATAAATTCCACGCAGATGACTATTAGCCTCCAAAATTGCCATTATGTCCCCATTTAACGTCGTTAAAACAATTTTCTCTATGGTTGGCATGGGCCCAGGAAAACCATTTTCTATTCTCAATTTAATTGGTGTATCCGTAGGAAAAGTGAATCTACGAATTTCGAATTGCTGGTGCGGATTGGTGTGTGGAACCAGCCGAAGAAGTTCAAGTTCTTGAGGATGAAATCCAAGTATGAGTAAAGAACGACGCTTGAAAGGAGAAGCCTTAGACGTGGTATGAGAAGAAGGCTCAGCAGGAGGAGAAGGTCTGACCGGAGAATGAGGTCTGACAGGAGGAGACCTGGACCTGTCACGAAGAGGAGGCTGGGGAGGCGGAAGAGACATTTCATGATAACTTTTTTTCTCCGGAGAATAAGAACTTCCGGAACGAGGCACACCTGGAATGGGATCGCCATTAGGCAAACACTCGAATTGTGAAGTCAACTCTGCAACATGAAACAAAGGTTTAAATTTGTCTTAAAGAATAATTCGTACATTGGTGTCTGAGGAACATATTTAGAAATATTGTGATGCAAGTTCGAAGGCGTTAAAGAAGTTCGGCTCTGGGAAACTTTTCCCAGAGAAACCCGAAGCTTTTGTAATTCCCTGGTGTTTATGGCCAATAGGGCTAAAAACCAGTATTTATTAGGATAATGTAACAATCCTTCGTAATCAGTGTCCTCCAAATAGCAATACAGACGAGTCTGAAATTCAGGTTTAGGGTTAGGAGGGTTTTATATTTCCACTTCTAAATTTTTATGTGCGTACTTAAGAGCATACAATCTTTGCACGTGCATAGTTTAGAGCCTTACCATATGTGTACGTTCACATTTAGATGGGTATCAAGTGTACACCTCTACTTACTACCTCTACTTTAATGTGCACAATTGGAAGAATACAAGCTTTTCATTTGTACAGTTAAGAGGGTGCCATCTGTGCACGTACACAGTAAAATAAAAAATCCTCATCTTTTGTAATTATTCATCACGAAGGCCATGACGAAAACTTATGTTGTTCACAGCTATAAAGGTGCCTTCCTTTCATTCCCTCGAAGATCCAAGTCACTATCGAGAGAGTTAAGCTATTAGCGAAAACTCGCGGATTAGTTCCTATGTAGGTTCATGTATAGGAACTTAAACAAGTTACTGTACATGAATCCACACCTCAATTCACTCTGTGAAGCAACCTGTACAGGGTAATTCAAAGGTCAGCTTGCATACAGGTTCTCTTGTAGGATGAGGTACAGTTTCCTTTCCCAAATTCCTGCACAGGAACCGTCAAGATTACCTGTACAAGTTAGTGTGCAGTTTCATATACTGGAACATGTGCAGGATCCTCCGAGATTCCTGTACAGGATTTTCAACTGGAGTGACTAGTTGAACCTCCGTATGTAGTCTAAAGGAATTTCGTGATGGCCGTCGGTGACTCCGACAGAAGTTTGATGTTCGCGTCCATCGTTCCATGAACATCTCATCATTCTCTTTCTTATTATTGATGTCGACTTGACACGGCTATATTCCTAAGTTTATACTTTATTTGATTTTAATGAGTATAAGTACAATATTGAATTCTTTAACGAAAAATAAAGTGACATTCAAGGTATGCTAATTTTTTTTTTAGCAAACGCCGCGCCGTAGCGGGAGAAGTTTTTGTTTAATTCATCACTAATTTACTTTGAGAATATCTCCAGGACGCTTGGCCATTGTTGAGACTACTCCGTATCATTCTGATGTAGCTTATCTTATATTAATGCATGTGGGACGATGGTTCGGAGGTTCTTCATTCGCTGTCAACAGATCTTCTGGAGTTAGGTTTCATAAAATATACCTATGGGACCTAGACAATCTTTTTCAGAATTGCGCCAAATCTTCTGTTGCTTTATCCAGAAACAAGATATTTTTAAAATAACTGAACACGGTTAATTTTCCCTGAAAAATGGGTGAAAAATCAGCTTTAGGGGATCCTAACTTACAACCTATTAGGGCTAGATCATTTTTTTCAGAGTTACTGGAAATTGCGTCTAATTTCATTAATTTAGAGAAATTTTTTCGTAATATAAACAGGTTTCAAGAGGTTCCCATCACATTTTGCTTCAAAATGTGATTGGATGGGTTCATTTACGCAAAAACGTCTTTCGGAACTTTTTTCAACAATATTTTCGGGACGCGTAGTAGTCATTCATAGAAAATTTGGGATTGGCATCGGGACTACTAAATAAGCCGTTTCAGCAAAAGAACACCATTTAGTTCTTTAGAAGCTCAATTAGAAGGGTAAAAAGTACTAGATGCCTGGACTATGATTTGCAGACGAAAATGTTTCCTTATTTTTTCAAAAACGTGCAGTTAAACGCTGACAGAATTTCTTTCGATCCCTATTTGAAAATTATTATAGGTAAATCATTATAAGCCTATAATGATTTTCTCCTAAAATATTTTCGTAAGAGCATAAAAAGCAACTTGTTTCATTTGTTTCCAAAAAAGGGAGACTTAGGAATTCACAAAATATTAACCCCTTGAGAACCATAAACACTGACTCTTTTAATGTAATTATACCAATTACTTGTAACATTTTGATTACAATTTTGATCACAAATAATATTATAGTTTTACATTTTCTTTTAAAATTAAATTAACGCTGCGAAGGAGTCTCGTTTCCATCTAGGATTCTAAAATTCTTTGAAATTGGGTTTCGGGTGCCTAAGGGAGTTTGCTTAATTTCTTCTGAGGTCATTGCGCTAATCGCGCTACTGACCATGTTTATTTTCACCCGTCGTCTGCCGAAAAATTGTGATGTATATAATCCACGGAGAAAACGACCGCCCTCCAATATGGCCAGGATATCACCAGTGGAGGTTATTAAAACATTTTGCTCTTCCGTTGGCATCGGCGCACGGGCATTACCTGCTACATTCAATTCAATTGTTTCATTGGCAGGGAAAGTGAATCTGCGAACTTCGAATACCTGGTGCGGATTCTTGTTGGGGATAAGCCTAATAAAGCTTAGCTGATGAAGATCATATCTATGTATGAGAGAACGATGCCTGATAGGACGAGACGTAGACGTGGCACGATGAGGATGCCCGGCAGGAGGAGAAAGCCTGACCGAAGAATGAAGTCTGGCAAGAAGAGACCTAGACCTGACACGTCGTGAAGGCTCGGCAGGATGAGGAGACCTTTCAGGAGAAATATTTCTGTCCGGTAAATCAGATGTTTCCGAAGGCGGAACATCAGAAATAGGGTTGTAATTAGGCAAAGGCTCGGTCTGTGAAGTCAACTCTGCAACACGAAACAGAGGATTACTTTTTTTCAAAGTAAACAATCGTATGCTGGCATATCATGAACAATTTGTGGCAACATTATGAGGAATGTTTGATGGCACTGAGGGATGTTTGACCTGGGAAACTTCTTCCAGGTAAACCCCATGCTTTTTTTCAACACCCGGTATCCCCTTCAGTTTTTCGATATTTATGCATAACAAGAATTCTAGAAACAGGATATGAATGAGAAGGGTTGTTTAAGAACCATATGTCACTGTTCATTATTAAGAATTTGCGCACATCTACGCACCTTATTTACCCCGTGCGTGATATCGTGATTGTAGCTGTTTAGTGTCTTATTCCAAGGCGTGACAGTCACTGTCATTAATTGTCACATAAACGTTAATTTCTTGAAAACCCTGATTCAACCGATTATTGATGGTTTCAATTTATCTCATTAATTATTCCTGAATTCAATATCATATAACTTTATGACAATTCCTTAATATTAGAGTAATATGATTGTCCTGACTGTACAGCAGTCAGGACGTCATTCTGTGGTCGCTATTGGCAATTTAAATTGAAAGTAAAGGAATCATCCGTCAGTGCGTATTAAAATCTGGAGATCCTTATTGTATAGATTTCTATATACCTGTTTATACATAAGGAATTCGTTAAATAAAAAAATATATAAAGGAAATATGTTATTAGAAAAACTATAATATAAAATGCAGATAAGACCACATTATGAACAATCCTCATATTTTCTACTCAGACAAAAAACTTATTAATCTATTAGTAAAGAATTTGATTAACACTGTAACTAAAGAATATTCGAGTGCTTGTTCAGATTAAATAAGACATGTATTCTATAGTCGGTATCTTCTGAGATATTTAGTCAGTTGACAATGTGCGCTTGTCATGACTCACAAGTATCCTGTTACCTCAGAATAATAGGATGGAAAAGCAAAGCAAGTCGAGATTAGAGTTGGAAACTCAAATTTGTAAAATCAATACCTGTAAGAAATTACTGACAGGGTTCTCGAAAATTCAGAGTTTTCAAGTCACCCTTCTTTTACATTAAGGATGTTTATCAATATGAAAACAATTTGTAAATTACTAATTTATAGATTTTCCTTAATTCGCTGTCAAAAAAAGATCTTCTGTAGGTGCACTGTGAGAAAAATCTGACTGAATGTTAATGTACATATATTGAAAGTTTTTTCCACACATGTACATTAATTTTCATGCATACCGAGCATAAAAATCCAAACAAGATCCTGATATTAGGTGAGAGCTCCCCCTAATA